>JAJHUR010077804.1:0-24509 GCA_027495735.1 Lutjanus campechanus | reverse complement strand
TGATATTAACTAAAAGAAATATGTTAATTGTGCCTGGGACCTAGACTGTAGAAATGTAAATGAGTCAATTTTGGATTTTCAATTAATGTCCAAAATGGTAGTTTTTTAAAACATTAATCTATCTTTGAGTGCAACATAGGGAATAAAAGCAAATAAAACAGAGTCTCCACTGAATGCTTCAGTCTTGTAACGTGTCCTGTCTTTTTTCTCTCCCCCGTGCTTCAGTTAAGGACAGAGAGACAAACAGCAGGAGACAGAGGCCTCCAGTTCAAGGGTGGTTAAGTTTTAATGTTAACTGGTGGCGCACAAGTTCAGTTCACAGCTTTGACACACAGCAGCGTGAGCCGTGCAGTTAGAGCTTAAAAACCCGGGCCGACACTGTTGTTTTCTCCTGTGTCATTGGAGCTGGTCAAGTGGGGAACATCGCCGAAAAATGCAGCTCGTTCTCGTCACGGGTCGTCAAATACAGACGCTTCTGCACCATGCTCCTCACACCTTGTCTCATCTGGGGACATCACATCTGGAGCCGTCCTCCACAGAGCTTCAGGAGCGTGTCAGATTATATTGACTTGCTCAGATTTTGTTGATTTGGTCATTTTTCCTTGATTTTTGTGTTTCTACCAATGGTGAGTAGGCTGCATAGTTAATAGGGGTTGATCTAGATCTTTATATCAATTCAGTGTTCAACAATCCAATAATACTTATACAAAGAGAAAATATTCTATACTTATTCTTACATTAATCTTAACTCGTACTGTATTCTACTATTTCCATCTTATTCGTAGCTTTCTCTATTCTTATTTATATAGAATTCTTGTATTTAACCCTTTGATGCACAAGACGGGTCTAAAGAGACCCCACTACGTTTTTATTTTCTGTATCTTTGCAATAAATTAATAGCATCACAGCATTGTTTCTGATGATCACAAATCCTTATTTTCTGTTTTTCCTTTCTTATTTTTGAATAAAAATCATTTTCATATCACAAAAAAGACCCATATTCATTTCCTGTGCGATTTCATGCATTGCTGAGTGATTCTTTGCTATATCTTTGAAGTAAATGTAGTATTTTATAATTTTATATCCAAGGTATTCACTGAATATCTTGTTTTTGATCACCACAAATCAACCTTTTCTTTGTGGCAGATGCTATTGGCACCGATGTTATTTGTAGCAAAGTGTGATTTACACCTGCATGGTGGCAACAAACCATCCTAAACGTGACCAATTAGTTGTGATCAGCTCTGGCAACAGCTGGAAAACTATGCGGCTGCGCTCAGTGGAATCATGTAACGTAACTTAAAACTTTAGATAATGTCGACTTTTAGTTTCACGTGGAACACGAACCCCTGATGGAGATGGATTTTCATTGAAGTTACTTGAAAACCTGGCGTGTCTCATACAGACCGGCACCTGGTGCGTCTGTATGAGACGCCGAGGGGCCTGACACAGTCGGTATCGGACCCCCTGAGAATGAGAACAGGCTGGAACACAAACTGAAAGAAATGTCTCAGTCATCAGCCAGCAGAGTTTGTGAAGCGTCTCGTGGAGCGCACGATAAGGATTTAGTTTGTGAGGCGATAAATGTTTCAGAACGTCAACAGGAGAGAATATTTTTTTTCATGTGGACTTTTGTAATAGCCAATGAAATCACTGCAGCAGAAAGAGAAACACTGCACACGTGAAAAGAACCCGGGGTGAAAACCAAACTTAATAGGCCTCTAGTTTTTGGCGTCAAACAGCTTCCATACACACAGAGACAGAGAAAAGAACACAGACTCATTAAACGGTCCCAGCAGGGTGTTTTTGGCAGCTGTGTCCCAATTACATACTACATATTAATTTTATCTGAGTTTTCAGTTTGTAATGCATTCACACTGGGAGGCTGACAAAAGTAAGTAATTTAAAGATGTCAGCATGCAGACGAAATTTGCTTGATTTTTGAAAGCAGAGTTGATGGACACTTTTGTCCCATAATTCAGTTCACAACACAACTGGGGGAGCTAAAATTAAAAGCAATTATGGCTGATGGATCACAAAAGAACAATAGATGATTTGGCTGGAATGAAACTACTTTCTCTTCATGCGGTTTTCAGATTTTTCACTGGGAGCAGTCAGACAAAATTGGTCGACTGAACGCGTACTTTAATTTATTGGATTCTAATGGCTTGAGTGAAGATTAGTAAATAGCGCTCGCTGTGGAATTAGTTCAGGCATTTACCCAGAAGTTTGGGTCAACCTCACACACAATTGCAACATAAACAAACTCAAAAGATTTTTGGTCCTCAATGTGTTCTGAATGAGAGAAATAAAGGAATAATCCTGAGTTCTGAAAATTGGTGTATGATCCTACAAAAAATGCCTTTTTTAGTGCAGGCATTTTGTAAGAAAATGGGTAAACTGCACACAAATTACAACATGTAATGACAAAAGTTCATTACTTATAAAAGTCTCATCTGTAACATATATTAATAATTTAGCGGCAGTTCAAATACTGTTTCCTAAAACAATAATTTACATCAACATCATTACAGAAGTATGATAATATGATAAGTAATATAAATTGGCAATAATCCACTTAAATGTTGGCATTGATCGACAAACTGAAAACAAAATTCTTTAAAATGGACTTAAAACGGCACTTTTATTACTTTCAAAATATTCTTGGCTGCCAAATTGGCACAAATCAACGTACATCGTTGGCAGCGATAAACATAATCTTAAGCTTTTAAGTAAAACCGAAACTTTGCTGGTAATCATTGGTGTAAGTTGTTTGCCTTCATCTTCGCTCATCATCATCATCATCATCATCATCATCATCACAAACAGCCTGAATTTGCACAACCTGATCCTTTGCAGTTGCAGTATCAAAGGGTAAGTAAGAGGAATCCCTTTTTGAGGAACACCTGGAATATGACATGATAAGAAACTTTTCATTAGAAATATATTGCTAGAAAATGAACCAACCGGGTCATTTTGACCGTTATGCATCAAAGGGTTTAGAATTTCCTTTAACACATTCACTGCTGCATCCAACTGGACATCAGACAAGCATAAACCCATTCTTTTAATACTGGTGGCAATTTGAAATTGTGGCATCACTTCTGAAGACTTTCACTTTTTAATGACATATTTATGAGTCATGTTGTTTAATGCCTGTACTTAATTTGGATGCAGTGTTTAGTTACTGTCTTCTCTCCCTCAACTGGAATTGTGGGTAAACACCACTTCACAGAACACTGATAAACTGTGTATGATACATTTGATATACAGTATAAATCACACTGAACTATGTGCGTGCGTATTTTGCTAATTATTAGCTGTAGGTTGCTTTGTTAGTGGGTCAAAATTCCTTTGGCGGCCACAGTTTACACTCTAGGAGGCTGAATTTTGGCATGAAGGTCATGAGTGTGTGTGTGTGAAGGTGTGTGTTTGTGTTCATGCCAGTTGGCTAGAAGGGGGCGTGGCAGTGCTAGTTGCAAAAAGCTGCACAACTTCCAAATCTATTCAGACTTGCACAAAATTTTGATGGTCATGAGCCAAAGGACTTCTGATTAATTGTTTATTACAACTGGCAAAAAGGGGGTGTGGTAGTGGGAGTGGCCAATATATAAAAGGTACATAATTTGCATCAACATCCAAGGCGACTATGACTCCCTTGTGGGAGTCATAGTTAGTTTCAGTAGACAGTTACTGTTTTCACTGCTGAGTTACTTCCACTCCTTATACTACACAGGTCAAGTTGTTTCTGTTGTTTCTGTGGTTGGTGTGTCTGTGGATGCATGCATGTACACACAACAGCTGCTCACAGCTGATGTGAACTCAGGCTTGTTTCTTTGTGAAGATCAATTTTATTCGTTCAGAGTGAGGACATCTTTGGAAATCGAATCATTTTAGCCAATACTCACTGGTTGATTCCACTAGGCGCCATGCTTTTAATCTGTCCTCCACACATCTGCAGCCCCCACCAGCAGCGTTTCAGAAACATTTCAGCAGCAAAGCATTTTGCCTGCTTGATTATGTCTGTCTGCTCAGATTTAGTTGATTTGGCCCCCTTTCCTTGCTCTTTGCGGTTCTGTCATGGAGTTACGTTTATTTTCTGTCTGTATTTATGGTCGAGAGCCTGCACAGCGTCTTTTATTTTGAAAATTAACTGGATGCTCTACTTTTTCTGTGCCTGCTGACACGTCCATCAAAAATAGACTCGGAGCAGAGCGCAAAAGCCACTTCTGGGACGCTCCGAGGCGCTGCTGGTGGAATCACAAGCATTGTGTAGAATGGCCACAATCAGCTCCGGCTGCTGCGGCATGGCCCTAAGGTGATGCAGCCATGCCCGATGGAATTTATCCATCAGTCTACGTCTCTCCAGGGCTCTTTTTAGGGGTTAAGCCATGATTTGAGGGTCAAGTTTGGGGCTGGATGTAATGATAGGTTAAAGGTAGAGTCAGTAGAATTTGTCCGAGCTGTTCGCAAATGCATCAGGACATCAAACACTAACGTTTAGGGTCGGCAAAATGTCCCGAGCACAGCAAAACAATGAGAAATAATAAGGAACTACAGGCAGAGGCAGACACACAAACCACCACACACTTCTAGTGGCTCATAAGAAATAGGAAAATATATTTATATTATACCGTCAAGGTTAAAAGACCAGGGCTTGATTGTTGTGGTGTAAATAGCTACAACTGTAAACAGAATTGAAAGACAGGACACTCAGCCAGTGTCTGAATGTACACGTGTGCACATTCCATCATGCATACTTCAGTGCCTGTGTGCATGCTTGTTCCCATTTTTCTATGAGTGAATGTTTACAGCATGTGTGTGCTGGAATGTTGTGCCTTCATATGTGTGTTTGTTCTGTCTGTTAGCTTGTGCATGCCGTTACACTCACACAGGATTGTCTGTGTATGCGTATGTGTGTATGTGTGTGTGTGTCAGGTTGAACTCCAGCGACATGAGAAGAGCTAGACTTTGACATGGAGGCTTGTCTGCATCCATCACGATCACTGCCATCATCTCCTCCATGCCTCCACCCTCCTGTGCACCCCCTCTCCTCACATTTGAAAGATGTGCAAAAGAGTGCAGTTACACACACACACACACACATATCTCCCTCCTTCACTCACTCCATCACTCCTCTTTTCTCTCAGTAACAAGCTGACAACCGACAGTCGGACGTCAGGCGGACCTACAGCACATCATGACATCTCCTGACAGATGCTGGGTTTAACCTATGGCCAGCACGACCGTAGCTGGACTCCTATATGCTCGTTGTCAGCCTGAAGCAAAGCATTGTGGGGCTGCAACCCTGAAATAGTCTCTCCACTCTTGGCCGGGCACAAACAGCCCCGCAGTAAACCAAAAAAAAAGAAAAATAATAGCTCCATTATTGGCTATGTTTCTGCAGCACATGATTATCTTTTTATAGCCAGCAGTGTTTATGTACACACATAAACACAACCACCCACGCTCACACTTAACACTCTCACCCAGACACACACACACACAGACACACACATTTTAATAAAGCATTATGCAATAAGAAACATATTACATGCAGGTTAAGGAGCACTGATAAGAAATCACATGTGATGTCGGTTTAATTAATCAATTAAATTGAGACAAATTATTTCATCATTTTTTCATTATTTCCAGCTAATATTAATATATTTGTATGAAGCCTGGAGGTTTTAGTTCTCCGTTAGTTGATTCAGTTTTCATGACTCAAAGGTAATACAAAACAAGTTATGACTACGCAGCATGATTCATATTTCATATTTATTTATTCCCTCCGATTCTATAAAGGCAATAATAAAATGGCCCATGATTGTTTTTCTAAAAATATTGCCGCTATTAATATGTGCTGGAATTGAATTCTATTTTCTCCCTGGACTGTGAGAAGGCTACAGGAATTTTACCCCTTGAGTAAACAAATCATTCATAATATATGCCTTTTCTATGATTATTTTTAATATACTTGGTGAAAGTCAGAGTCAAGCTGTTTAATAAGACCCAATTAGACTTTTCAAGTTATAATGCCATGTGTCCAAAAGGGGACCAACACCAGCATGGATTGCTTTTTTGCCTCAGTCTCATTCTGAACTGAAGAAAGCTGCAGATCCTGGATAGTGGCAAAAGTATATTTCTAAAACGTGTTCATCAAACACACTCATGCTTTCGGTGAACGGTGAGCTGAACGCATCTGTGTGCGACTAATGAACAAGAACATAAGCGCAGTTGACTCCCAACTGAGTTTACAGACTGAATTTCAGGTTCAACTTTGATCTACTGTACTTGTGCAGACACACAAGCAGAGTTTACTTGTGCAGTGTGGGATTGTAACTAACATCAAAGGTGGGCTCAGCGTCAGTTTTACCTGCAGATAAAGTGGTTTAGATCAGGGGGGCTTTCAAAGTCTGAGACTGTGGGCCTGCCCTCAGACAAAGCTTTGAAAATGATGCTCCCCCTCTAAGTGTACTTGCTTAGTTTTGCTCAATTCCTGGATGTTTATGGGGTCATGAATATCTTATTTGTTCACACACAACAATTGAGCCAAAATAGCCTAATGTTGCTGTTTGACATAACCTCAGACTGCACAAAAAAACACAAAAAGGTCTGCCCTAAGGCATTTATTCGTTTCTGACTCTGTGTGAAAAACAGTAGAATTCCCCGACACTGTTATCTCTGAACTATCTCTTCAACCAAATCACACACATTAAAGGGGCCTTCACATCACAAGAAATTTGTCCCGGGGTGCAGAGAGGCAAAGCAAAGTGCTACACATCATGTCTGCCTGGTATACAAATGGCTAAGCTAATTTAAGCATTGGATTTAGCCAAATTCACAAATCTTGTAGTCTGATCTACTGCACAAATAATTTGAACTAACCCCCAGAGTGTTGCAAATGTGAGTGTTGCATCACACCAAGGTGGTGGTCCCACTTAGCCTTGAGGCTATTCTATATGATAAAGTAATAAATAATGTAATAATTTTTCATTTCTATTCACTGAGACACTGTTTGGAGCTCCTTCCCCCCCAGCGAGGTAACATTCCATGTCCCCATAGCCAGATTCCATGTCCTGGGGTCATCGGGGGCCCCCGTCCATGACCGCCACCCAAACCACAATGCATCGGTCCCTTCTGAACCCTCCTGCAGGTAATGGGTCTACGGGAAGGTGGGCCCACGTCGCTTGTTCGGGCTGTGCCCGGCCAGGTCCCGTGGGCGAAGACCTGGCTCCAGGGTGGGGCCCCGGTGACGCCAATCCGAGCGACGTAGACGTCCTCGTTTTAACTTTCTCCATCAGGGGCCCACCTCTCACTTTGAAAACCTCTGCTTTAGATAGTCTGGCTAAACTGCTGTCTTTTTCACAAGTTGCAATAAAGTGGAACGATCATTTCAGGATTAGTCAATGGGGGTTCTGGTCACATGAAACTGTCAAAGGACCAGTGTGCAGGGTTTTGTGGCATCTATGAGCTTGCAGATTGCATACACATCATGTTTCAACTTATGTCACTGTCTCTAACAGTGAATGATGTATGCTGATGATGTTTAACTGTTTGTTGCAGATGCATCAACTACTATTAAGTAGTAATAGTAGTAATTAAGAAACAAAGTTGCAGCCTCAACAAATGTGTAAAAGGCTTAGTTAGAAAGGAACAATAAACTAGGGGCCCTTTCAGAGCTACCTCATTTGGTCTGGACTTTCTGACTTTTCCCTTTGAACTACGCCAAAATTTAAGGTATAAAACCTTGGTCGGCACCAAATAGCCGAATCTTGGTCCGACTGAAAGAGGTGGTCTTGGTCACGATCAAACTGAACCATGATTCAGTTTGTTTCTACTGTGAAAACATTTTTGTGGATGGTTCAGACTTTCAGACCATTACAGGAAGGTTTGGCATGCTATCGCCTGAAACCAAACAAAGAAAGAAACAACACAACAAAACAAGCCATGGTAGCACACAGGGAGAGGAAGAGATCAAATGTTTAATTGACACCTTTCCAGCGGAAATTCTGACACTTTTCAATTATTTTTCAACAAACCAAGAGAGAAGATGTCAGATGTACGCTTGTTTCCAACCCAATCATTGCAAGTACAGGGAGACGCAGCTCCCGTAGATGATGATGACAGGATGTTAGTATGTCATGTACAGTTCTTTAGTGCTCTCACATAATTGCAATGTGAATGTGAACCTTGATCCAGACTTTCAGGTGCGAAAAGGCCCGAAGACACTCGGGCGACTGGGCAATTTGTGGCTTTCAGGTACTATTTAATTGTCGGTAATTGGAAAAAGGCAGCCTCACAGGACAATTACAGGGCCTCTGGTTGAAGATGTCAAAATGGCCATTAGCTGAGTGTCAGCGTGACAGTGACCTTGACCAGATTTTGAAAGAGGAAAGCATTAAATATTCATGAACACTTGAGGGAGGAGGAGGAGGAAGGAGGAGGAGGAGGAGGAGGAGGTGCACGAGGGAGCTGCTGTGTGCAGAGATTGTGTGTGTCCTTGTTACATGTTTGTGAAACATCTGTGTGTGGGTGCCTTGCTATAGGGTACACACGCTACATGTGTGCTTACATGTGTGTCTTGTGAAAACACACACTGACAGAGGGGCTGCTTCTTGTTAGTCAGAGCTGGAGACAGGCATGTCTGGGCTCAAGGCAGCGCTGCCATTTCAGAGTGAAGTGCAGCACAGTGAAAACATACATCAGCAGGCTGGTATAGCTCGCAGGTAGCAGTGGAACTCCAGACCTACTTAATATTGCAGACGCAGCTTGTCTTCAGTTATTCTCTCTTTTCTGTTCTCCCCCTTCTGTCTCTTTCAATCTCTGTCCCTCTTTCTCCGTTTCTCTCTTTTCCTTTCTCAGCAGTCCTCTATGTAAATATAGATTTTACTCTGCAGCTCCCTCTTTTTTTTACACTCGTAGAAATAAAGATGCTAACTAGAACCATAAAGGGTTCTTTGCTTTGTCCCCATAGGAGAACCCATTTTGCTTCCTGTTAGTACCTTTTGTAAAGGTATCACTTGGAACCCTTCCGGAGGGTTCTGCCTAGAACTGAACATAAAGTTTATACCTAAAACAATCTATGGGAGGTTATAAAGAAGAACCCTTCTATGGTCTAATGGTTCCATCCAGAACCCTCTCTTCTTCTAATGGTGCAAACAAGAACACTTTTATATTCCAAGGGTTTTATCTAGAACCTATCCATGGTGTTCTACTGATAACCCTTTTATATTACTGTACAAAGAACAGTTTGGTTTTTCAAGGAATTAAACATCCCCCTCTGGGGTTCTGTCCAGAATCTGTGTACCTTCTAAGGGTCCTAACAAGAAACCACGCAGGGGGTTCTACCAAGAATGCCTTCATATACCAGTGGTTTCATCTGGAACCCACCAGGGAGGTTCTACTGTGGAGCCTTTTGTATTTCAAGTGGGTTCTACCACAAATCCTTTTATTTTCAAGGATTTTATCTATAACCCACCCAGGGGGTTCTACCAAGAACCCTTCTATATTTCAGTGGTTTTATCAAGAACCCACTGAGGAAATTCTTCCGAGAACCCTTCTATATTCCAGGGGTTTGATCTAGAATCCATGCAGGTCTCTTTTATATTGTGGTGCAAAGAACCCTAGATCAAACTCTTTGTTCCAAAAAGACTTCTTAATGGAACTCGTACTCTTACAAAGAACCCTTGAAGAACCCTGTCTTCTAAAAAGGGCTCTTCAGAAACAAACGTTGCGGGCAGAACCTCAGCCCCTCAGGTAGAACCCTTTTGGAACCTTTATTTCTAAGAGTGTACTACCACATTAGTTTTCCTCCCCTCTCTTCCTGCCTGCTGAATCTCACCGCTGAGCCACAGTTCAGTCACTGGGGAAAGATTCCCTGGAGGTGGGCACGTCTTTGTGGCCAGCTTTAAACTTTCACCCAATTTTTTATTTATTTTTTCTTAGAAAATCAATAGTAATTCTCTCTGCTATCTTTTTGTATTTATTCAGAGTTCTCCATCCTGCAGGAAGGGGCAACGCAAACTCAGTCAGACTTTTGGAGGGAAAAGGAGGGTTCATTTGCATACATTTGCATCCCATTAACACATCAAACCTGCTGACTTGAAAGGGATGCCTTGATTAGGAACACCACCAAATTACTGTATGTCTGCTTCCTCACTCCTCTCTTCCCCCTTGTCCTCTCACTATCTCCTTAGCTTACTCTCCTCTGCTTCACCGCTGAGTATTGTTACACAACTTCTGCGCGTTATTTGTGCATCATTAAGGAGGAAAAAGCTGGAATATCCCTCAACCTTTGATGTGCCAAACACTTCCGATAACCCCGTCTCTGTCTTCTTTCTTTTTTCCTCCTCTGGCTTTCACCATAAGGTCAACATCTTTCTCTGTTTCCTCAGAGCATCACCGACAGGTTTTGGGAGCTTTTTAATATTTTAAATGTATTGTGTGCATGTGTTTCATGTCTCTAAGCACACCTACAAATTGCTTCTACACTTGACCAAATGTACTGCACTGTAGTATGCTATGAGCCTCCTAAAGACGAGCAGACTGTGTGGGTGCTGGAATATAAATGTGCTCCCATATCTCGGCTCACTGATTTACATCACTGATTTATGTAATGAAATACACACCGGCTGTCACTCACTTCAAAAGCACAGCAGGAAGTGAAATTATCTTTACTATCTCTGCTTCCACCGTGTCCGATACCGTGAAAATATTCCTGTCTTCTCGGCGCTGGACAGTCTGATGTAACCTCTCAGCTACGTGTCAAAACTCATGCCGCGCAGTCAAACACTCCACAAACCCTCATAACTGTGTCTTAAATTGAAGAGTATAAAATATAGAATATTGCACTTTGGTGGAATGGTGCAAACAAACATGCGGTCTTTAGTTTTACTCACTTTATTCGTATAGTAGCTGTGGTTGGGTAAGTTTAAGAGTACCAACCGATGTATGTATGAGCGAACATATTACCCTTGCAGCTTGTTAAAGTCAGTCAAGGCAATAACATGGTTACACTGTTCAAAATGCAACAAAGACAACAATTTGCTGAATTACTGTAATGTGACGTGCAAAGCTGGTGAGGGCAATACGTCTAACCAAACACAAAATATATCTACAAACTAAGGAGTGCAACGTCTTTGATAGCCCACAAGGTAACTCCCCCAGAGCAGCTGCAGCTAAAGTTAGCATGCCTGCGGTCAACGCCTAAACTCTAAATTGTAACTTAACCCTCCATGGACAACAGAACTTTATGTGAAAGTTGCTGTGCTGGGTTTTTTTTCACCGTCTTGGTTGGCTTAGCATTTTTACTAGCGTTAGCCAACACTCTGCCACCGGTTGTGGCTAAAACTCCTTATCAACATGCTAATTATCAGGCTAAAGCAATAGGTGAGATGTATTAGAGCAGAGTAGAGTAAACTTTATTGTCCCCAAAGGGACATTTGTCTTGGGCACATTGCTACAGTCCACTGCTTCACATAAAATAAGATCAAAATATCACAGAAACATAAACTTAAATAAATTTAACACAATTCTAGACAGCTGCTTAAAATAAAACATCCTTAAAAACATGAAAGAGACATCTGACTGCATTTCACATTGACAACACAATGACATAAAGGAATTAAAAAGCAAAAAAGTGCTAGGTGCTTAAGTGCTTGTGTATTTATTGCACGTTGCTCAATCGCACTAAGTTGAGGTTTAGCATTAGACTACAGAGGCTGGAACTAATGAGAGCATCAAGCATTTTGATTTGCACCTTGGCAGACGTTCGTATTCATTTATTAGTATGTCAAAAACCCTAAACCAATACTCGTGACTTGCAGACTGATAACGGGAAATTATGACAGGATGCAAAGCACAGCGGTAGTAACGACAACATCATCATAACAGGAAGGATATCACGTGCGTTCCTTCCATTACAAAAACAAAAGTGTTAAATTCCCTGGTGACAGAAAAAGGTACTGCTGGGTACACGTATCTGCACCATATTGGTTCAAATGTGACAAATACCCAACCCTGATATTAATGAAGTAATACAGCTGATCATGCGGACTAACATGATTTCTTTCAAAGTGAAAGAATTTATAAAGTGTTCATGAGTATAATAGGTCTCTGTTTGTGTGCTGCAACTAACCAGCTTGCAACAAGTCTGCACTGTCAAAGCCTTCATTAGAGAATACTAACAAGAAATTATGTTAATGTTGGAGTTGTTTCCTTCACAAAGATATGTGGCATGTGTGCACTGTCACTTATCCAAGGCTTTTCTCTAAATGTTAGCTTCCAAATTCAACACCAACCCTAATGCAAAAAGCATGTTTTAGTTCTTTGATGGTGATTGGTTTTGTGAAAAATGTATTTTTACTGCCAACTATGAATACAATCTCTTTTGTGAAATCATAATTAAACAAAAAAAAAGTATTAAGACCAAAAATAAATCTTTCATCCAACTGCTGCGGGATATTCTTTTATCAAACCTGCAGTCGGTATCGTCAGGGTCCAATTGCCACAGGCTGTGAGGGTTATTCACAGGAAAACGTCACTATGATTAATGATCGCAATTAGTCTAAGTACTTCTATTCATAACAGTGTCGAATTTGACTATTATTTAACGCTTTCAAGGATTACCATCTGCACTGCACATCCCAATTCTCTATTATGTGTCGCTTCCTGTCAAAATCATACCATGTGTGTTGTTACACCTGCGCAACACTGCAGAATCCAGCAACAGTCAACAGCTTCTGGTCTTATAATTTGAATCCTCACGCTGGCTTTGACAGATTCACTCACAGTATTACTTTTCCCAAATGAGCATATTTACAACGTTTGCTTGTCATAAGGAGATTGAGCATTTCTTAGACACACACACACACACACACACACACACACACACACACACACACACACACTGTATATGTGTATGTTTGCGAAAGAGCCTTAATTGGATACTCTGTGCTGTTTACCAATCTGAGTGAGCTAATGCAATTGCACAATTAAACTTGTTAAATCTCGCTAATTAAAACCAACAAAGACGTCAATACAAATCAATTGCAAGTTGAGAAGTTGGAGAGTGGAGGAAATGGCACTGAGAAGTTGCCATGAGAAAACTCACGACTGCAAGAGAATCCCACACTAATCAGATATAAGCAGGAGTTCCCATCTGCATGGAGAGCACAGAGATGTACACAGTCACACAAATGGAAGCTATAGATTGTAACAGGCTGAAAACATAGATGATATAACAAATAGTGGACAGAGTGTCCAGGTCTGAAAAGTGAGACCAATGCAGAAGTGGCTTGAAATTGCATTCTTTTTTGTGGCCAGCAGAGGGAGACTATACTGGTTGCAAAAACAAGTCTGATTGTTTGTACTCTTTCAGCAAAATAACTCTACATGTGACTTGATTTATGACCTCAGTGATCACCACCATCATGTCTTCCAGTCTTCCAAAACTCAGATCAAACTCTCAAACTATCAAATATGGGTCAGTATTCTGTCACTACATTGGCTATTTCTATCCTAAAATGTCCTCAGAAACATATTTTAGTGCGCAGTTTAGCTGCAAAACCAGAATCTGTGTGGCCATTATTTCCTGCTGAACTGACAAACCAAAACCAAGCCACAACATCACAAAAATAAAGAATTGATTACATAAATCTACTATTATTATTTTTTTGTCAAGGCCACACTTCAGCATCCCGCAAAAAATAACAAGACTAACATTGGAGTTGTGTTTCTCCACCTGCTGAATCTAAGTCAGCGCTGACTGTCCCTTCAGACTCTGAAAGTCTGCTCTGGTTTGGTTTCCATCAACACTTAAATACAATAACTAGGTCTGTCTTTGGCCTATTTCACCATTAACTTTGTGCTCTCTGCCGTTTGGAGTTGGGCAGGTAGCGTTCATTGGCTTTATTAGCACTTGCTTGCTGTAAACAGCTGCTTGCAGCTGCCTGATGTGAGTTTAAAGGTGAAATCTGTCATATATTTACTGCGGGAAATCAATAAAATGACCATGATATGTCATCAGAGATCAATGAAACATGTTTAAGTTGAAGTACTCGCTTCTCCAACATCAACACTACAGCCACTGTATCCCTCTTTGAAACGTCTATTCTGGGCCAGAATAACTGTTTTTGTTTGCCCGTTTCACATTAATTGGAACTCAAATTAATGCCGAATGTCCTCTGAATGAGTTAATGTCTGTTTATGAATCATAAGAAATCATTAATATTCTCCATAAGAAGGAGCACGGCTAAACTGAGTGATATGTTAATGGAGTTTGGAAGGCAGTAAGACAGGCATTCACTAAACTCCAACTCCAGACTGTGTATTTTTTGATCAGTGGGCTTTTGTTTTCAGGAAAACTGGCATAACTTTACACTGACAGACAACTGACAGTTATAAACAGCAAATCAACTTACAGTGGAGGACTCACTGTTGCTTGTTATTGTCAATTTACGATGTTGGGAGCGTCCTGCGCTACTGCAGAGCTCCTGCAGCCCGCAGAGCTTCCTCGAACGTGAGGAGGAGGGTGCAGGGGGAAACGACTCGCTTCAACCGTAGGATTTCAACCTATTTAATATAAAGTCTACGGCTCCAACTCACCATTAGGACTGCTGTACTCATTTTTTGTGCATGTGTGATTGCTTCATATTGCTCATTTAATGAGAAATTAGATAAACCAAAACAGCAAATATGCTGCACAACCAAAACAAAGAGCTAAAACAGGCCGAAAGCTCTGTTGAGCTGCATAATTGAGTGATAATTCTCGGTAGTTTTGGGTATTAATTCGATTCACTGTTGACGCATAAATGTAAGTTGATTTGTGAAGCTATTGAAGCACAAGATGTAGTTAAGCTGGCTTAAAAAAAAGAACACAAACAATAAGGTTGATTTTAAAAAAAACAGAAAACGGTGGCTGACTCCTCTGTACTGCATTGACTGCATTAACACCCTGATTGAGCTGCCAAGAGATCATTAAGCCTTCATTGTGTGTTAATTAAATCAGCACACACTGACGTACTGATGTGGCCACCATCGCTCACGCTCTCAACTTATTTCAATCTACATTTAAAAAAAAAGAAAAAAGAAAAAACAGCACATTCTCATCGCATGTTTCCTGTTTACATTAGTCGTCCTCCCTCCTTGGCTCCCTCCCAGCTTCTGTTTTCCGTTCCCAGGCACGCTGAGTGCTCCTCTCGGCGTCTTGGAGGATTCAACTCGCCTAAAGCAGCGCATTCAAGCCACAATATGCGGTCTCTTATCTGTTTAATTTTCTCCCACCTCGAAAGCATGCCACGGCATCAGCCTTGTTTATTACTGTCAGAGAGACACCAGTCGAACTCCCACTGGTGTGCCATTATTATCGCACAGATGGCAATGAGGGTTGAGAGAGATAGACGGAGTGGGGAGATGAAGAGAGAGGAAAAACAGAGAGGGGGAGGGCAGGGGAAGCAGAAACACAGGGAAGAAAGCGTGAGATTGAGTGGTATTTTCCATTTTAACAGCAACCAGATGGTTGTCTGAATGTAGGCAGGAGCAGATCATGTTTTTCCTCCCGTAATGACAATACACCTTTACACTGCTCTGCTCTCACACGCACAAACACAAATATGCACTTTAGAATTCTATATAGTGAGCATCTGACACACCTCTTATCCCAGAGGCTTTCTCCTGTCAAGGTAAATCCCCGCTGTCAGAAACAATACCGAGCAGAATGCAATGACCCCTCCATATATTCCCTGACTCTTTGCTATGCTCGCTGCTTGGATGTCGGGGGGTCTCTCGGCGTGACAGACACTCACATGTGTGTGCTTTTGTGTCAGTGATTGCATGTGTTCTTCCACATGACCCGAGGAGAGGTTTCAGGACCTTGGACAGCGACGTTTTATATCACTCAGGGAGAACTGCTCAAGTTTATTTCTTAGTTTGGTCTCCAGTTTTGACCTGTACTCCCAATATCAAACAAAACATTTTAGATATTCATTTATTTATTTTACTGACTTAAAATATGTAGCTTGTTTCGTCTAGAAGTCTAGGTCAGGGGTTCCGAAATCTTTCAGCTTGAGACCTAAAAAATAAATTTGGTGTCTTAATGGGACCCAAGCTTACAAAAACACATCATTAGTTGACAAAAAAATCTTTATTTATAACCTGATAAAGAGGGCAACAAATTGAGGTTTACAAGTATATATGAACTGTATTTATTTCATTATAAAAGTACACCACAGCAATACTAGAGCGCTTTTAATTTGAAACAGACACAGGAAGTGTTGGACTCGTATAAGCAGCGTAATGCAGGGGCAGATCATTACAAGGCTTCATACTTCCTACATTTCCCATCATGCCTGGACTGAGTAGTCTGTTGAGTTTGCTGGTTTATGCCCCAAACTGAATAATTATTATTAACAATTGCTGTTTGTTAGTGTTTGAAGCCATGTTGTGTGCAGAGCTTGTTGGCGTCGTAGTTGTAGTTTTTCTGTTGGTTTATAATTTTAACCATTAGTGAGGTGGCTGTTACATTTCCTGACTATAGCTGAAGGACTGACATTGATATAGCTCCAAAAACAAAACAAAAAATCCAGACAGTTATCCCTGAAGTAATTCAAATAAAAAAGATTTAAAGTACCAGTGCAGTTAGAAACTGAGATATACATATGGCAGGTAGAGTGTAGGCTATTTAAAATTTTATATAGTCTCACTGCTCACTAGAACAAATCTTTCCCCATTTCATATCATTATATTATATTATCCTTTGTAATGTTTTGTAGCTATTATTTTTCTCCAAAAGAAAGTGGCGTCACAATGTGTTTTTAAGAAACTTGAGTGCAGCTCAGATCTTGATTGGCTTTAAATATAAACAGAATAATTATATTTATTATCTGGGGACAGTTTTTATTCAGAACTTTAAATATAATGTTTAACCGTGAACATTTAAAGTCAATGTCAAATGTCCCAATTTTGGGTTTTGGTCCAGAAACTTCCTCATTACAGAATCGACATACTGATGATTGTTCAATGTTAAACATGTTAAAAAGTTCAAGTAAGTAAGCTTTTTAGACATAGATAAGTCATAAAACTTGATTCAACAGGGTTTAAATACCTACATACTGACATCAGTTATATGTAACCTAGATGTATGAACCCTGACTTATCAAACTTTTCAATTAAATCACCCTATTTTTAATCTAGACACATACAAACTTGCAGAAGCATACTTGGTGGATCTAAAAAAGGACTAAATTAAGTATAATAAATGAAGTCTGTATGCATTAAAGATAAATTTGCTTAAGTTTTGAATATGGTGTTAATAGACACCCATGTGATGCACAGAGGGAATGGAGGAGCTACTTATAGCTGGAAGAAATGCAAATAAATTGCGAACAGTGGTGATACAGCTCTGGGAAGACCTCATAAAATTAATATAGTATAAAATCTTTGGGGGGAAGAAAAATCTTTTTCCTCAATTGAATTGGCAGTATTTCTAAATAATCAGTTTGATGCCTTTTAATGCACATCTCGTCTCTTTTTCTTTTCCATTTTGTGCTATTTATATACCATAATATATTAATAATATGTAGGATCATGGTACTTAGTCTTTAACCGCCAGATGTTTCAGGTGCCTGTTCTTTCTTCAAATGCGCTTTAATCTCCTTGTTTACTGGCAGCTTAGATGTGTGTTATTGCTGCTATGTTTTCAATTTCATGCATGCTTCTTGTTAATTGGCTTGCCTGTGTGTGTGTGTGTATGAGCGGGGAAGGTAATATTATGTATTCCACTGAGCAGCCACTCTTTGCACCTACGAGGCCCAAGTCAATCTGGTGGCGCTGGTCCGTGGCTGAACGTTTTGGAAAAGCCCGAGGTCACTCAGGAAAGGAAAGGCTGGAGTCCAGAGGGACAGGAGGGCGGATGAGGAGGATTGGGAGTGAGGGAGGGAGGATTACACTCCACAAAGAAGTGGTTTGTCTGCTGCACAAGCCCACCCCCCCTTCCTGACTTGTTCTCTGCCTTGTTTGCACGTGTTATCAAGTGACGGACTTCCTCACACCTTCCTCTTCTCTAACGTCTACTTACTGTGGTAGAACACTTTAGTTCACAGAGACATAAAATTCACTCACAGTTTGATTGTGTGCGCCTTCTGGCTTGTTATGCATTCTTCGGCGTGTCCTGACCGAATGTGAGCGTCCATAATATGGCGTAACATCACACTGTCTCCACTGAACCAGTTAAATACACACTTCTGTCATGCAATCAAACCTCTTACCCGGGTACGAAAGTTAGGACCAACCATCAGTCAAATGCTGGTAAAATATAAAAAATGGGCTGGAATATTTCAGGCACAAAATAATGATGATAATGAAGAGTGAATTTGACCATTTATCTGTCAGTGGCTGGTAAATGCTCACATTTTAAAAAAGGAGATTTGTCACCCTGCAACACCCATCAGCTGTGTGCTCCAGATCAGACAGGAGATGTAACCACTTCAGTAAAAGGTGGGTGAGTACTTGCTCTTACTTTTAAAAAGAAAACTCATTTTTACATTGTGACATTTAGATGTTTTCCTTAGTGATAATGACATACAATATAGCTAAAGCAGGTTGTTACTGTATTAGCGCTGCAAGCATTTATCTTTATCTTGATCTCCCTGGTGATCTCCCTCCAGCGTTTAGGTTTTTTGTTGTTAAATGAGGAGGTATTGTTTAGTTAACTATACTCATTTTTAACTTGTTAAATCGACAGTTTTAGCAGCGCTTCCAACTCAAGCAACAGGAAGAAATAGAAAGAGTGTCAGCTCAAAGCATCAAGTTGATTAATATTTGAATATGATTAATAATGAAATATATTTTCCACATCCTCTTACTGTACTTTTTATCTCACTTTTTGAACTAATTTTTATGAAGTGAACCCCGCTGCCACCTCCCCTTTAACACCGGGCAATTTAGAAACAGCTGTAACTATAAACTTACTTGTTTGTGAATTGAATTACTGGAGGGCTGTGGGTAAAGCTTCGCCTGTGCAACTCGATCCACTTTAATGTCCAAATCAAAACGTAGGACAACTCACCACTGACGACAAAAGTGGCACATTACTTCTTACATGTCTCTCATGTGCACTTACATGCACGTGAGATGCACCATATTATATAGTTCCCTAAAATAAGGAGCAGAGTACAATATGTATACTGTACACAGCATTTAGTTACCATTAATGAAATGATGTAAATTATCAATAATAATAAAAGTAATCGATTTGGGAAATGATTTTTCCTGAATAATAATAAGCATATTTGGATGGGAGAAATATCTGTTTCCATCACATTACTTGTGCTTGTGTTACCAAATAATATATTCAGATTCGAGTGCATCCCTACCGCACAATTAGAACATTTGTCACTGATGCTCGCTTGCACTGCATTCAGTTAGGACATGGGGTTTTTAAAAATCTCATTTTTTATTTCTTGGAGTAGGTTTGTTGTCAAAAATATTTTAGTTCTACAAGTCTTATGAGCTTTGTTTAGGATATCCTTGTTTTTTCTTGCTATTTAAAATCATTACAAGCCTTTCATAATAGCCAGGCTCTTTCTATTCCTTTTATTTTCCCTACATCTTTTGTGGGAGGAGGCTTTTACCTGCATTACTCACATCGAGCCTTACAGCAGCCACCCTTCCTTCACTATTTACACTTTTTTTTTTTTAGAAATATTAGCACTGGGCCTGCAGGAGGATTTTTACTTTATTTCCTTCTAAAGAGACCCACAGTTGGTGGGAGGTCAGCTCTACAACCTGCTACACAGTCTGGACCAACGTCTTGGCTTCCAGCACGCACACTGTGCCAGGTTTGTGTGCGTATGTGTGTGTCACATTTCTGTTCGTCCCCTCTCGAGAGTGTCTATGTCACACCCCGGTCTCATCGGTGGGAGCTTTGCAGGGATCTCTTCCAAGCCCCCGCTACCGCCACCTGCCAGGTGAGATTGCCTTTCTATCGCTCCGGAATAGCCTCTCGACAGAGGGCAATGAGACGGGCTTAGCTAGCTCTTGTTGCTAACTAGACTGAGGGCGACCCTTTTTTTTTTTTGCCCCAGTCGCACCAGCAGGAGGAAATAAATTATCAACACACCAGGAGTTGAATTCATGGCACCTCCAAAGACAGAATAAATAAACAGAGGCCAGTAAGAGAAAGTAAAGCTAAATCCCCAGGAACTGAGTGACTGAGACAATTAGGTTTTGTTATTCAGAGAGCCACCACAAAAACCAGAATGTTAAAGGGATAGTTCAGATTATTTAATGTGGGATTGTGTGAGCTACTTGTCAATAGTCCGTATATTACTTACAGTAGGTCAGCGACAAATAGGATTTAAGCCACTTTAATAAAAGGTCTACCTAAAGAAATCAACATCAGTTTTAGTGTGCACTATTTTCTCCACTTTACCTGGTCCTCAGAGAGCCTTTTCTGACAGGAAAACCACTATTATATGAGCCAATTATCTCTTTTTCCAAACCAACCAAACTCCATTGGTGAAATCAGTAATTTTTACCTTCCAGGACATAAGAGTTGCTGGTCTCCCGCTGCCTCATTCTGTTAACTTTGTTTAGGTTGTTGTGTGACTTCAGTAAATCCAAACTGTCCTTTTGAGACACTGAGGTCACACAATAACACAAACAAATGAATCAATGACACAGTGGTAAGACCAGCAACACCCATGCTCTGTGAGGTAAAATTATGGTTTTCATGAATGGAATTTGGTTGGTTTGGTTTCCTGTTGGATGTCAAAGTAAAACAGGGAAAATATTCTAAACAAAGTGTACACTTAAACTCACACTTTTTTTTTTAAAGATGGCCCTATTTAAAGCAGTGTTGGGCAAGTTAATGAAATTCTGTAATTAGTTATAGTTACTAGTGACTTCTCTCTTTGCACAGTAACTTTTTGCGTCACTTGTAAATGTCTGGTTTTATTCTCTTATTAACACCCACAGAGTAATATGTGTCAGTTCAATTTTTTTATCTATCTTGTTTTACCCATTCTAACTAATGTGAGCTACTATTACTCAGGACCAGTTGAGGCCGGCAAGGACTAGTGAGCTGTGACTAATGACTAATGACCTGTGAGCTACACTTTAATGGTTTAGACGGCATGATTTAATAGAGGAAGACCCGCAGGATGCTTTATATATTAACCAAGCTTTGCTGCAGTAGTTAATAAATAATTAGATGATGAATGTTTTGTATTACTGTATACTATGATGAAAAGTAAGCTCACGTCACCTGAACCGTCCTGCGCTTCTGTGAGGTCAGGTGACCTTCAATCACAGATTTGGGAATAAGCTACATCTGCTCTCCTCTGCAGTTTCAGGTAACGACCCCTTTTAGATTTCAGTACATGTAATTGCATCGTCAATTTGAGAAAAATAATTAGTTACATGTCCAGTCACTGTCACAAGTAGTGGAATTTCAGTAACATGTCATGAAGCTAATACACTGACTATGGATCAGCACCTCAAAGCCACATTAAATAATCTGAACTTTCCCTTTAAAGTAAAGAGAGAAACCACAAGTGTAAAAGCATGCAGGCAAAGGGAAAGGGAAGATATTTAAATATATATTAATGAACCAGAAATTTACACTAAAACTGTCATTAAAGTTTCAGTTCTTTTTGGGGAAAATCCTACTAAACTGAGAGAGTAGTTAATCAAATTCAACATCACATACTTTTAGAAGTGAAAGCCTTGGCCTCTTGCCATGTTCTGAAAATATTATCTTAGCACACTGACTAATTTACTGGTTAGCTGAGCACTAATGATTGAATACCTGACTATTTTGCCCAAAGCAGTGAGCACTGGTGTGTGTGTCTGCATGAGTGTGTCTTTGTGAGTGTGTGAGAGAGCGCGCACGCCTTTATGACTCAAGTTGAATTCCTCCCCTCTCTGCATCCGTCCCCCCCTTGGGTTGACAAACACAAGCGTCGCGCACGCCGGCAGCTCTAAACAGCGCTCTGGGGGACGATCGGCGCTTATTTTACAACAGGTCGGGAGTGGCACTTGATGCTTGAGTTATGACTCTTCGGAGAAAATCATTGCAAAAAGGATCAGGTTTCATCTCGCGAATAAAAATGATTAATTCTGTGACAAATGCAGCCACAAACCGGCTTAATTTATCCCCATTAAACGTCCGGATTGATCACAGTATTACGACCTGATTTGTCTCAATTTGTTGTAAACACAAATTGAATCAGATTATGCATTGATCCTGTGCCTGGGGTGAAATTTGTCATTCTTTTGTTGATGAGGATAAATTAATCTCTAGCAGCATGGCAATTGAAGTGCAGCGTATCATCTTTTCTTTCATGGTGAATTTTAGTAATACACTATTTACTTATAGTCCTGAGTCACTTAGGAGCTTCAGTCTGAAAGTGCACCCATTCATAAAATATTCATATAAAGAGTTTGGCTCCAAAAACACTCAATCGTTACCTTTAATTCCAAAGTTCCAAAGTATAAAACATCACCCCTTCCAAACTCTAAATGTTATTTTTTTAGGCAAAGTGCTAAACACACTCCATAGTTTTACTGCGCGATCATACCAGCTGTTATTCACATTAAGAGGGGGTGCCATTATTGTTTGATGGTCCACATCTTTTCCCGTAGAAAACTCATCACCAAACGATTAAGCAGCGGAGATCAAATCTGTGCACATTTTTCTCTCCTCGGCACCTCGGCACGCACATTAGCATGCACAGGCTGTGTGTTCAAGGCCATCCCAGTGTACATCGCAAACCTTCGCTCTTTAACAGCCGCGCTTGTCCACAGATTATGTTGCCATGGCGACGGAGGCGAGCATGGGAGGAGGGCAGCAGCCCTCCCCCATGTCCGACTCCTCGTCCGCCTACACCTCGATCTCTCTATCTCTGTTTTCTGCCTCTCCTCATTTCTCTTTCAACTATCACTGCCTTTCTGATATAAAATAGAAAGCTAAAAAAAAAAAACATCTGTACTGTTGTGGACTGGTTTACTTTGTCTTCTGCAGTTGTTCAGTATCTTTTATGCATCTGTGCAATCAAGCCAGAGTAAAGCGGGTACTTCTTTGAGTGCTTTCGCTTAAAGGTAAAACAGGGCACTTTTTATGTGTGTGAAAACAGAAAACATTCTTCTTCTTATGCTGCAAAATCTGTTGTTCTTCCTGCACCCAGTGATGTCACAGTGATGTCATTGGTGTCAAGGAAGAACTAAAGGCTGTTTCAGCTTGGATTTCTAGTCTCCGCCTCTGGGTATCCAGGGGTCAGTGCTAGATGAGTATTCCTGTCACCTAATGCTGTGTGTTGGTCAACAAAGTACAGTAATAGCTAAAGGCTATAGTGGTGATAACATGGCAACACAGATGTAGGAATTACAAGCAATGCATGCTGGTACATGTAGGCACTGCTGCATGGCTCTGTGAGCAGAAAAAACTTGGTTTTCTTGGTCAATATAGTACACACAAATGAATTTATTGCTTCAATTTACTACATTTACCATCAACACTGACTATACGTCCACATGAAATGTGCTGAATTTTGCCTTTAAGCAACCAGATGTTCTGATTTCTTCATTATGTAAAAGAGAATACCAGTTTTGATCATGTTTCTGCTACAGAACCAGGTTTTTCTAATCCTCTCCAGTAATTATTGCACTGTCAGTCTACTTGCTCTAAAAAAAGAAAGAAAGAAAAAAAAAAAACAACCCTCAGGGCTCAGTATCTCGTATCACTAACATCTATATATCTTTAATCATTACAGTTAACGTCTGAAAATGACAACAGAAATAAACAAATCTGTAGATTTTACATATCTGTGCAATTTAAATCCACAGCCACTTGTCTACCCGGAGGACATTGTTGTTTTTAGTGCAAAGTCACGGTGATTCAGTCTGTGGCATCCAGTTTACTGTTCATGTTAATGCACTGACTGCGTCTCTTGTGCTTAACCTTGAGTCTCGCTTACATTGCTGAGCCAAACCTCACCACTCGTCATCATCCACACTCTCACAAACACACACACACACACACGCACTCGTGCACAAATATCGATGTATACTCGTACCCCAGAGGAGGCAAAACAGGCTCTTTGAAAAACAGGTCGGGTGGAAGTCCTGCGGTTAGATTTTGGAAGAAGTTGTTCTGGGACTTAATTAGTAAAGGGCCCACATTTGAACGGGCTAAGTGCCCATGAGCTCTACTCTCAAATCTGGGACAACTAAACCACATACACGCAGATGATGATGGCAATACTCATACATACACACACAAACACACACACACAGTGAGTGAGCTTCAAAAAAATATATATATATATATTTCCATACATTATATGAAGGAGTATTTTCAGCTCATATCTATATCAACCGACAGCAAACAGAGAATAAAAGGAGTCCTTCACTGTAAAGCTTCAGAATATCAAACACTCAAAAGTGTGTGTGCTTGAAATATGACTCTGATAAGTTTTAATAAGGATTCACAGCAGTTACTATGGATTGTA
>JAJHUR010077802.1:0-26739 GCA_027495735.1 Lutjanus campechanus | reverse complement strand
AAAAAAAAAAGTTAGTTAAGCAACCTCATTTTAAGTTGAATGTACTGTAGATGTAAAGACATTTTGTTTTTGGCCGTGATCTGAGGGTTGGGAGTGAGGGAGTGATGGGACAAGTCGTCTCCTATGTCAGCAAATTTTGCACATTTAAACACAAAGTTGCTTTCAGAATAAAAGTAGCCATCTGTTTTATTTTCAAAGAATTAGACTCATTGTGGATAAAATTCATAAGAACAGGAGCAACAGAAGGAATATGGGCCCTTTAAGTATTGGCTTGTTTCATTGTTTCATTGTTTTTCTTTTTTACTAAAGGAAAACATCTAAAAGGTATTTTAGGAAAGCACTGACAGTTTGAAAACTGAAAAGACTGAAATCATTCATGTAATGTTGTATAAAAACTGAGCACTGTGGTGCAGCACAAGTCAAAACCTGTAAACAAATAACCATATTGGAAACGGTTTTGTAAAACTGACCAGTGGTCAAATAAAACCAGGAGATGTCAACATTCTGTCTGCTTCTTCTCAAATACATAGTTTCATACATAACCACAGATATGCACTGCCCACACAACCCTGCTAAATGTTCACTTTGTACTTTGTACGTTAGAATTTATATATCCACTACATTAACTCCTCTGCTCATGGTTTGATTAACCATTTATGAAATACAGTTTAATAATTTTCATTCCCAATCATTCATTCATTTTAACTAGAATTAATAAATATCTTTGCCTCCTTTCATTTTTTCTGCTGTTATGTCCAGTCTGATTCCAGAGAAGAAGATGAGAGAGTGGAAGGAATTGCTGTTCAGTGGTCTGCCTCTCTATGAGCCAATAAAGGGCCAGCAGCCAGGGTTTGAGTTCTCTACCCCACTAGACCCTGTAGAGCTTAAGAAGCAGGAGATTCTCAATAACCAGGACTATGATGAATACATTGTGAGTTTGAAACACGCGTGCAGTGTGTTTTTAAATTATGTTTGTACATCTCTGAATAACTTATTGGTTAAACCCACATTTTCAAATGAATGCTGATTTCAGTATCAAGTATCAGTATCAGTATCATTAGAGAGACCCAACCAATCTACATTTTATGACACTGAAAAAGTTTGAATTGTTCCCAACCTGAAGTCCTGAACTGTCTGAATGCTGTAGATCCTCTTTGTCTCAGCCATGTGTTACTGTATGTTTGTCAGAACATGGTAGGACAGTGGGCATGGCCAGAGGAAGCAGGGGAGACCAAATTACCCCCGACCAACAACAACATTCTTGGACATGTTGTTGTGCGACTGAGGGACATTGTTCATCAACCCGTCATGGAACCCTCCGCACCTTCATTTCCTCACTTTACCCTTAAGGCCTGTGTCCTGGGCAATTTTTGCTCTGGCAAGACCACCTGCCTGGCCAAGATAGCTGAAGGTACATGGCTTGCAATCTGTCCGAACGCAGATGCAAGCATACACACCAACACAATGTCTCACCTCTTGATAAGGTCTCAACTGAAATGACTTGGAATTGATGTGGAATAAGGTTGTATTTGTTGCTAAGTATTTGTGTTGTTTCCTGCTTTAGCCCATGGCATCTATGTCTTATCAGCTTACACACTGGTTGAGGATGCACTGAATGCTTTCTGGAATGGAGAAGAGGTTAGTCAAATACAGTATGACAGTATTGTTACTTTGCTAGATTCCATTTTTATTTAATCTTGTCACATCGTTTTTCTTTGAAATGATTTTTCAGGACTATAACATCTCACTTGTCTTTCCTGCTGTTGTCAAAAGTGTATAAATATGGAAATAAATCTGGTGACATAGATTTCCTTCGATATATAATATTCCAAATGCATTACTTTAGATTTAGTTGTATAAAACCTTAGTATATTTAGGTTACTAAAACTAGACTAAAAAAAAAAAATAAAATAATGACTAAAATATGACTAAATATATAATATGACTAAAACAAAATATCATTTTGGTCAAATGACTGACTAAAACTAAATCAAGTTTGTTGCCAAAATTAACACTGAAACACATGCCCTTAAAAGGACAGAAATTATGTTAAACATTTCACCATTTAAAGCAACCCTTTTTGGTCACAATTTACAGGTAACAGAGCAGCAGGGAGAGAAAGACAATGAGCAACTGCTCGCATCTGACACGTCACCAAAACCTGGTCAGCTATTGTACCCAGTTGATTCTATACTATGCTATTTAATACTCTATAGTGTGTTTGTTTATTTGCTTGTAATAACAATATATCGCATATTAAGTATTCCACACAGCTGCCCTTTGGTGTGGATTGTGTCTTTTGTAATGTCATTGTTTTTCAGATCCTGGCATTCAAGAGGAAACGCACAGTAACGTAAGTGATCGTGTGTATCTTTCAGTTGAAATTTTCTTATGCCGTTTTATGTTTACTACACAATGTAACCTGTATCCAATTTATATCAGTAACCAGATTGAAATGTGCAACCTCTTTTTGGACAAAATGTACAGGTCACAGAGCAGCAGGAAGAGAAAGACAATAAGCAACTGCTCACATCCGCTGCATCACCAAAACCTGGTTGGTTATTGAACCCAGCATGATTCTATTCAGTGTTTTATACTCCACATTACAGTGTGTTTAACTGCTTGAAAGAACAATGTACCACATGTGACATATTTCAGACAGCTGCTTGTTTGGTGTGGTATGTATCATTTGTAATTTCATTGTTTTTCAGATCCTGACACTCAAGAGGAAAGTATAGACAGTAACATAAGAGTAAGTGTTGTTTGTGTGCATATTGTATTTTCAATGTTTTGTTTACTTATACACAATGTAATCTGTATCCAGTTTCTATCACTAACCAAATTAAAATGTGCTTTCCTTGCTGATAGAATAATGACTCAGGAGCATGTTATTAATTTGGACGGCTGAGTTATACACATTTTTTAATTGTTTGATTGTGCACCTTTTTGGAATAAACTCTTTTCTTTCTTACTTTTATATAAATGTATCCCTTTCCCAGCTGTCTACCCGGGCCAAACAGGGAGCTGCTGCAGAAAAAGAGCTGAGGAAAGGCAAAACCATGCCTAATGAGCTGTTAGTGGACATTATAGTAGAGGCTATCAGGTAAGCACATAGCCTATATTGCAATATAATACTGTACGTAGGATTTAGTCAATAGACCTTTTTCATGGCAGCCATATTGATATGAAATAGTAGGATAAACAGGTGTTACTGATAATACTCATTAAGGTCCTGTTCCATTTAGTGTAGCTGAGCCTTAATTAGTATTAGTGGTAACACTTGTGTTTATGCTACTATTTCATGTCAAAATAAATGCTATGAAAAAGGTCTATTGTCTGTCATGTACTTTAATCATATGCAGTTCATTTCACATAGTTAATCTTTCAGAGAAATCTCAAAGATAGAGGTTGCCAGGTACAATCGAATTTGGAAATGATCCCATGTAGGGTATGCTTGATTTTTTTGTTCCATGAAGTGAAGTACATCTGCCATCTATTCTGAGTGCACGTTTCTGCTTCAGTAATATAATAAAAGTGCCTGGCCAGGAAAAGTTTAAGATGGGAAAAAGTTGAGTTGGAAACTAGGTGCTGTGGAATCTAATGGTAGGACATTAAAAAAAGAAGCAACAGATGAAAGCTCAAGAAGTGATAGAGTAACAGTATACTGATTTCCAGAATGTAGTTGGAGGGACAAGACCAAAACATGGAAATTGCATTGGCATGGTGTCTGTGGCAGGATACTTGTTGTATCAATATTTGGGTTGATTCTAGTCAATCTACCTGGTCCAATGTGCTTATTATAAAGAAGAGAAACTGCACCTTCAAGGCATGGGTCAAACTAGAAGAGAGTCAATGGGAGAGGCAACAGAGATGGATGGGAAACTTTGGCATAACCACCATACAGAGTCCCAGAAGTATGGAAGTATTTCAAATGGTGAGCTCCAGGAATGCCAAATTGGTCAATACGTGAGGCAAGTATGCCTTACTTTTATTTATATAGTGTGGACAAAATAAACAAATAATAACAACCCCACAAGCACTCTCTAGACCAGGAATCTGCAACATTTACTTTCAAAAGTGCCAACCAAAACATGAAATGTCTTTCTGGAGATGTAGGCTGTGACACACATTTTAGTTGACAAAATATTAAAACTTTTCTTTTTTTTAATTTGGTGTATAGGCTGCATATTTTTACAACTGGGTGATCTAAGAATCACTTTAGGCCTACCAAAATGATGAATTAAAATGTTAAAACAACTGTTAACTGTTATTCACTTCCATATAATTTTTTTCTAAGCCACAGGGCCAATGGAAAGGGGCAAAGAGCTGCATGCAGTTCTAGAGACAGGTTTCAGACCTGTGCTCTAGACAGTGAAATATTTGTTGTGTCCTTACTAGGCAGCTTCCACCTCTGTCAGGTTGGATCCTGGATGGCTTTCCAGTGAACATCACCCAGGCCTACCTGCTAGAGAAAGCCCTGGGTGGTTCTGTGGATGTAGAGAATGATGTTGTAAGCAGCAGGACGACCCTTGCTGCTGATCCTAATCCACCCAAATCTCCACCACCTCCAGCTCCTGTACTAGACCTGGCTCTGCTGCTGGATATCCCTGATGAGTGTGTGGTCAGACGTGCATTCAGTCAGGCGGGTGTGTTACACTGGTGGGAGATCAATGCTGTATATCTGTGTGCACCCAAACACTTTCTGTTTGATGGTTAAATGTAAATTGTATGTTTGTGTGGTTGTGTGGTTCTCTTACAGATACATACACTGCTGCTGGTGAAACCTCCGATCCCACAGACAGGAGACTGTATCTGGCTCAGATTTCTTACAGGTTAAAGAAACAGGAAAAGAGCCTAGACTGAATTGAATACATTGCTGCTACAGCATGACTGTGTGTTTAATATCTAACATCCCTTTTCCTACTCAAGGGTCGAAGCTTTTCAGGCTAATTGCCCACAACTAGAGAAATGGTTTGGTGGAAAGCAAAATATTTTGGTCCGTGTTGATGCAGACGTAGACGAGGAGGAGCTTTACAAGAGGGTGGAGTCTGTCATACAGCAAGTTATGATGCAAACACAGAAAGGTACCTGGTTGTCATTTTAGTATTAAGTGAATGTTAGTAGACTCAAATTGGTGCTTCCACTGTCCCGCTCTGAATCAATTTCTACATTGTTTCATAGGATAAGGTACTAAATAAGTTTCTACAGTAAATGAAGTAAAGTAGATGATATGTCTTCCCTGACAGAAAGACAATATTTATGCACAATATTCCAATTCATTACTTCATCAGGTTTTGCCACTAATAATGTTGAAGATGTAGTGTTGGAAAGTGGGAAAGCTCCTGACTCCTCCTCCTCAGCTGTAGACCAACCCTCAGCTCTCACAGATGCAGCCCTGGGCCCCACAGAGTCCCATTCCAGCCTGAATGAGGAAAAAGCCCAAAGTGTGAAGTCACTTTCTAAATCCAACACACACTCCCCTGGAGGTCAGTGGTCTGTGGATTATTTAAAGTCACTCCTGGTGATAAAGAAATTCTGTTTCTAAGAGAAGATTTATAAATGATACTTCTGACCATGAACGTGATGTGCTTTTTTAAAAAATGTTTTCGAACTAATAATGACTTTGTGGATGGAACGTGTGTGTTATGCATACAGACTACAGGCACATTTTATGTTCCAGATGTATCAAACTGATAAAGTAAGTATTTAGATAAAGAATAGGGTGATAAATGTATGGTTCCTAGTTTCTACTGACAAATGTTGAGTGACTTATTTAAGGTAATTTAAATATGATCACCAATTTCTGTTTTAGGGTGGTTTGGCAAAAAATTGTTTTCCCACTGCTGTAATCAATAAGAAAATACAGTCACTGAAATTATGTTTATTCAGCATTGAATGAATATGATTCATTTTACTTTGTTATAATTATGATTTATGTAATTTTCTTCTGGCTTATCAATAGGACTCTCTAGGAGGGGATCAACTTCGTCAGTGACCAATGAGGACTCTCAAGGAGTCCCCAAGAACCCACCTGAATCTGCCTCTCCCTGCCCAGGTTCATCAAGCTGGATCTATGTGAATGAACCCCTTCCGCAAGTAGGATATAACTTCTATTTGCGGTTGTTTGCTTATCAGAGTTGGAAATATATGGTTCTCTATCTGTATTGCTGTTCAGAGTCTGTCTTTTTTATGTGGGGAAAAAAAAACATGTCATGTGACATCTTTGTGAAACTGTTTGCATTACACTTTGTCTTGTTTTGTTTTGTCATCCTCTACCCTCCCATAGCCCCTTATTTATTCATCTCTTCTCCTGTCCATCTCTATGTGTAGGAGATCCCAGAGTACCTCTGCAGCCACTGGGACGCAGTGTGTGACTCTTATGTGAACGACATAAAGACAGTGATGCAGCAGATGCGTTCACAATGCACTGTTATTGACCATGACCTATACAAGATCAGGTACTCTGCCAGGCCTTGAAGGTATTTATTTATTTATTTATTTATTAGGATCCCCATTAGCTGCAGCAGAGCTGCAGCTACTCTTCCTGGGGTCCACCAAAAAGTTACATACACAATAAATATGGATCAAAATTACATTCAAAAATATATGAAAAAGCGAACAAAAACTATGAAAAAACACAACAAGGTAGTGTTTGAACATTTTTATTTCATGTCGTACACAAAGTACAGACAAGCACATAACAGCTGCACATTGAACACCTTTCACACCAAATTGTTCCCCATTTTCACATTTGATCTCTGTAGTTGAAGCTGCATAATTGCCAACATGGACTGTCTGTACCAAGTTTCTTAGCCATACAGCCTTGCACACCCAAAGAACCATTAATATCTTGTTAGTTACAATCAGTTTATCTCTTTCATCAGTTGTAGTATTAAATTAGATTTTGTCATGTAGCTTTATAGAAGCAGATACAGTATGAAATTTGAACATCTGAGTATTTCTAATTCATCTCTAAATCAGTCAGAGGTTGTTATAGTTATTCTTTTTTTGGCACAATTGGATGTGATAAATGTTAATACCATTAGGGCTTCATCAGAAATGTAAGAGGAAATTTATGTTTACAGAAAATTTTCTCTGATAAATATTACATTTATTACTAATTTCCCTCTATCTGTAGAGAGGAGTACAAGCATTTCCTGGGGCGTCCAGACTTGAGGCAGGAGTTAGTGTCTCAGTGGCAGAAGGACTTTAACAGCATACCTGATGATATGAGAGAAGACGAGGAAACCAAAGCAGAGCTACATCTGAGACTGGATGTAAGAAAAAAAAAAGAAGTAATATAATACAACACGACTATTCATAAACTGATCATGAAAATTGTGAAAACAGGCGTATAGAATATATGGAGATGCTCTGACATGTGTACAGGAACTGTGTGAGCGTTTGTGGGACGTCAGTGAAAAGCGTAAGGAGATGAATGAGCAAGAGAAGGGCCCTCCCAAAGGCTGGTTGGAGGAGCACACTGCCATCCTCATCAACCACCACTCTATATTCATGCAGGTAACTTTTTTATTTATGTACTACTACATAAATACTACTACTAGGCTGAACAAAAAAATCAGTTATTTGTACATTGCAGTTCTGTAGCTGTAAGCTCATGCTATAGCTTATTTCCTTTATTCTGTTTCTGACCTGTTTTATGCATCTCCTCAGTGTAATTCACCATAATCTTGGATTGTTTGTTTTGTGTAGGTGGAGTTGAACCGTTTCCAGGCCACACTCTGTTTTCTAAGGGTCTACTATTTGAGTATGTACTGTCAGGTGCTGCCTGAGCTACCCTCCAACTTTATCCCCATCACCCTGCTGGACACCTCAGAAATTAAAGACCAGGACGAGATGTGAGACACACAAGTTAACATTGTGAATAGTTAATGGATGATGAATACAGAAAGTGAAAGATTCATTTTGTTCCACCAGTACTGAACCCGCTGGCACATGTGTGGATAACTATCACACACAGTGTTTCCTTTCATTTTTCTAGAGTCTGTAGTCGATGAAATGTTGTAATTTCCTCACAGTCCAAATACTCCTCAGCACAAACACACACACACGTAAACAATTTCCTGCTTTTCTCTGGTATTCCCCTCCTCCACAGACGTCCTGATTCCTCCAAGACAAAAGTCAAAGGTCAGACAGAACCTGCCAAGGTATGTCAAATCAGATTCCTGCCTCTTTTTATGTAGTTTTCATTCACTCCTTTGGTCAAGTTTTATCATTCGTTTAAATGTAGTTTGAGAAATTGTACCTTGAAGTAATCCAAAAATACTCTGACAGTAAGAGATATTGAACCTTTTCATTGTTAACTCTAGTCACCCCATGAGAAATTGATGTCCGACTATGAGGAGGTGCTCACAACCATCAGCAAATTGGTAATGTTTGCCAGAGCTTGCAGGAGCATATTATGCAGGTAAATATACATTTTTCCCCACTCCTGATGTGTGGTTTATACATGTGTGTAGGTGGCAGCAGAAGCCCACCAGGTGGAGACAAAAGAGGAGAAGAGACCTCAAAAGGAGAGCACAAAGGCCTCTGAAAGTGCAAATAAAAAAGGAAAAGGGAGGCAGTCATCAAAAAAACAGAAAGGCATGTAATTTTTTAGATTATTAAGAAGATTATAAAGAATTCCCCTCAACCATGTTTTAATTTTTACATCATTATTTGTCCATCCCCATTTTACATCCCCATCTTGTTCCCCCAGGTCCACCATCTCCTCCTCCAGCACCCAGCCCTGCACCAGCTGATGATGAAAATTCAAAGATAAAAAACAAAATACATCAAGAATATGCAGCTGCACTGGCTCATGAGGGTATGCACACACTCACATTAATAGATTCAGAATTCTCTTTATATCACAATATATTGTCATATTAATAATTTTCCAGGTGGTTCTAATTTCTTACAACTGTGTAATATAAAGGATATATACATGCAGGTGTGTTGTTATGTATATTCATCTGTTAATTTTCATATGTGCATATACATGCATACGAGTGTGTGTGTATGATCAGTATGCTTATTTAGTTCTTCTGTCCCTGTGTTTGTCGTCCTGCATGCATGTGTGTTTCCAGAGAATGCAGCAAAAGTGCGCATTGCACTGGTGAAAGGTCACAGTCTGGTGATGGTGCACTCTCTGCAAAGCAGAGCTGAACAGACCTTAAGCAGCATGCAGGAGTGGTTAGAAGCGCACTATCTTGCAGAAATGAAGAGGTGTGGTACAGTATGAGTGTGGGTTCATTTATGATGTGCACATAGATGGACATTAATGTGAATGAAGCAACAATAGCGTAACACTACACTTTTTTCATAATTGTTGTTGTTTATGTTTAGTGTGTCTGTATTTTCTTACCATATCATGTTATATGTGTGCATGTATGTACACAGAACATGAAATATATCTAAATGAAAGCCCCTTTTTGACCTATTGCTGAATATGAAAAAACATGAACTTTTCACTCTGTGCTCCAGTGACAGTTTAGCAAGCTTGGTACCTTGGTCAACCTTCTCCTTTCCTGTTTAAGTGACATATATTCCTAAATTAAGTTAGCTCATGCCAGCAGAATGTAAGCTAACTAGGTAGCTAATCTATATTAGTCACTAGCTAGCTACTTATCTAGCACTTTGTTAGTTAGCATTTTGCTAGCTTAAGATGTGACCCTATATGTCACTTTTACAGAAAAAGGAGAAAGTTGACTGAGATACCAAGTTTGCTCAACTGTTATTGGAGCACAGAGCATAAGTGGGAGGGATTTAGGAAAGGTCAGTTATACACAGAACGCAAGTTTGATATTTTATCTGTGTCCATCTCTTTTTCTATAGTATTGAACAACTATCAGAAGTGGTTCGCCACCACATAGAGGCTGGCTCTAAGTTAAAGAATCAGCTGGTGTTGGTATGTAATGACTTTTATATTGAATGTATTGATATTGTTTTAAGGGAAAATTTTTCACTTTTCATGAGGATGTCCAGTGAGTATTGATGGTAAATGTAGTGAATCGAAGTGATGAAAGGAAATTGAGGTCTCCTGCTTGGGGAGCCAGGCTGGCAGTGCTTACATGCCTCAGGATACATTGCAAGCGAGCCTCTGATGCTCATGCCCATGTTGCTGTGTATCACCACTCTAGCCTATAGGTATTGCCTTGTTGGCCAGAACATAGTGTTAGGTGACACAGTCATCTAGCATGTTCTCTGTTTACCCAGAGGTGGAGAAGCTTGGAGAAATTCAAGCTGAAATACTCTGTAGTTCTTCTATAAAACTAATGTCATTACATAACATCACTGTGGCCTCACTGGATGCAGGAAGAGCAGCAGATTTTGCAGCTGGAGAACTCAGCTTTTGTGGTCAGTATAGTAAGCATTGAGGAATTTATTGCTTCAATTGACTATTTACTATCAACACTGACTCAACATTCACATAAAAAGTGCAGAATTTTCCCTTTAATGTCTACTCCAGGTAGAAACAGTGTGGTGCTCACTAGTTACATGGTAGCTCTCACTCATCCTTTCATTAATTTCATGGCAACTATAGTATGAAATCTGAAATGTTTTTCCAGAATCTGACCTTTGACAATTGGCTGTATTCTCATTACCCCACTCTTCCCATTTTAATTTTTTCTATATTCTTTTCTCCAGGAATGTACCGACTTCTACATGACTGGAGATTGCCACATGGTGGCAAACCCACCTAACCCTCCCCATCCTTCACATTCTACCCCAACCATCACTCAGCTAGAGTCACTCCACCTGCAGCTAAACACAGTTGCTCCGTCAGGTGCATATAGCGGAGACAAGTTGTGATGTGACTGGGTCAGTTAATGCTGCTATCATGCTATCCATCCATCTATTGACCCTTTTCATTCCTGTCTGACTTTTAGGCCTCATGTCCAGTTTTGAGTTCTCCAGTTTACTCAGGGATATCACCTCTGTTAACATGGGCAGAAACACTTTGCCTGAGCCCTTGATCAACAAGAATGAAAGACAGGTATTCCACAAAATATTCCAGACACTCAAAACACAAAGTTGGGTGATAATTTATTTTCTTTTCGCTTCTTAGTACCAAATAATACCACAGTGCTGCAAGGTAGACAGTTCTGAACAATTTGAGTCAATTGAAAAATTTAAAACCAAATAATTACATAATCAGATATCACTCTGCTGACACAAAACATTCCTGCGTCATACTGTTCAGTTATTTGTGTATTCTGAACAAACAAATAAAACATGTTACATAGCTTACAGGAAGATTGTTCTTGTCTTTCCCATCCCCAGTTGATGGAGATTGTGTCTCTGCTAAATGACGACTATGAGCTGATAGACTGGCGTCAGTTTCTGCTCAGTGCTGCCCTCCCTTGGCCATTTCCCTCCCTAACACAGCTGCTGAATCTGCTAGAACGTTTCAAGACAGCAGATACTGGAGGCACAGGGTATATGAATGAGGAACAGTACCTACAGGTTAGTCTCTTCACAAACTCAGGCATACGCTGTAAATTAAGATTCTGATTCTCTGGTCAGACATTTTACCAAATTAACATTAAGACATTTAGTGTATATTGCACACTTTACAGTATAAAGTGAAAACTGTAGCTCCCTGCATGTTAAAAAAGTATTTTAGGGCTTTCTCTTGCCTCCTTGCTCACCAGACAGAGTTGTGGTTTTCCATTAAAAGTGTCCAGCATGTCTCTGAGGACCCCTCTGAGCCTCTGCCTTATAACCACCTGGCTAACCTGCGCAAGGTAAATTACTTGCAGTGCTAAACTTTTACTACTCTTGAAATGGGCAATCCACGTGTTCGCGGTACACAAAGAAGATAAAAGGCATAAAAAGAATAAATATAAAAGAGAGAGAAAATATAAAGGAACAATATAAAATGTTTTAATCTATTACTTTAACAACTTAATTAACTTCTTAGCTATTTTCAATGTTAACTTATTGTAAAAAATAGAGTATACAATCATCACAGTGTCACCTGTTTTATTCTAAACCTAAAAGTCTTAAGTTTGCTGTAAATAAAAAAATAAATAAATAAATGAACAGTAACATTTGCCTCTGTTCTTTCTTCCTAGTTCTTTTTCCAGTTGTTTGCGGACAACTCTTTCTCTCCCCCTCGATTGGACTATGTGTCCATGCTGCAGTACTTTGCAGCTGACCCCAGCCCCAGGCAGGGCTTCATCAGAGCACTTAGTGTAGTTCTGGGACAACATCTAAAGCACTCCGTAACAAACCACCTGGTCAAGGTGAGTAAAACAATGCACCAAAAATCTATTTAATTTCCACTTGAAATTCATTGCAAAAGCAATTTGTCTTCTTCATCTTCTTACCACAAAAACATTATTATTTTCTGTCACTACTGTCTTCTGATGGTCCAGAATTACAATTGAAAAAGTGATATTTTCCAGTAATGCCAACAATAATTTTGTAACAGCATGTGTCAGTTTTTTGTAGCTGTCAGTAAATTGTTTTGGAATGAAACATGCAAGTGTTAATGCTTCTCTTCGGTACAAACTATTACACATCACAAGTCAACATCACTATGTGTTCTGTGTACAGTCTATGCCCAGTATAGCAGAAGTTGCAGAGCAGGGCCCCACAGAACATGATGGAGAGTACAAGGCAGAAGAGACTCTGTGTGCATCAAGCAGTTTGTTACAGGAGCAGGAAGTGTCCATTCCTGCTCTCCTTGCTGTCATCTGTCACAAAATCAACAAGATTAAGGACAACGTCTCTCTTCCTTCAGGCTGCCTAAGTCAGGAGGAGCACAAAGAGGTATCACTCTGTGAAATTCCACTCTGCATTCCAGTTGGCATACTTTTTACTTTTACTATGTACTGTAGCTGCCCTTCAAAGTATGTACTGTTGCATGCAGTATGCATACAATTGGGACATACTACTTCCTTATAACATTGTGCCTTGAACTTTGACCTTCCTCCTCATACACCCATCACAAAAGTTTACAGTCAGGATGGCAGGAAAAGCATGCTGGCTTGCATTCTGCAAAATGCGGCTGGATGCAGTAGAACATCCTAGTATTTTTGCATTTGATGTATTTTGCATTAAGACATACTAAATCTTTTTCTGGTTTACTAAATAGTATGGTAGTATGGGTCTTGGAACACACAGTCAAAGGCTTTAAAGTAAATACTTGAATGAATGCCTGACTTATTTGAAGTGGGGTTTTTATGAGGTAATTATCCATAGTGAGTGTATTATCTACAGTAGACGGTGGTCGGCAAGCTTCCAGTTTAGAGAAACAGCAGGAGTAACCAGTGTGAGAAGCTAAGCAATGTGCGAAACATAAAAAAATTAATATCATTAATATCGATTTTAACTGTACGCTGTATTAAGTATATTTTCACCATTTTACCTTGCTGTCAGACAGTCTTTTCCAACGGAAAACCGCCGCTATATAAGCCAAATATTGCTCTCTCTCACCCAACCAAATTCAAAAATCAGTCATTTTACTTCTCAGAACACAAGAGTTGCTTGTCCACTGCTGCCTTTGTGTTTCTTTGTGTTATTGTGTGACTTCTGTGAATCTGAACTAACCCTTCAAAACACACAAAGTCACACAATAACACCCAACAAACTAACTGATTGAGGAAGCAGTAGACCAGCAGCTCCTGTGCTCTGAAAGGTAAAATTACTGTTTTTGCCAGAGGAGCATGGTTGCTTTGAAGAGGCCAATATTTGGCTTATATAATGGGGGTTTCCCACAGGAAAAGCCTGTCTGATGGCAAGATTAAATATTCTAGATATAACGTACACTTAAACTGATACTGAGTTGTTTTTTTAAAAACTTTTTTTAAGTGTTTAAAATACATTTTGCTGATGATTCTTTCCACAGTAGTACATTGCTTAGCTTCGATGCTGGTACTCTTCTCTGCTTCTCTGTGTGTCGACTGCCATCTGTACGTAATACACTGACTATGGATAAGTATTTCATACAGCCCCATTTCAAATACTCCAAACTGTCCCTTTAGAGAATGAATGGTTGACTAAATATAGAAAAAATTTTAATGCCAAGTGTCTGAAAGAAAAATCACAAGTACTAAAGCTGTCAGTAGTTTTCATGTCCTGATTCTGTGGGTTTGCAGACTATCTTTGTGCATTTGAAAATATATAAGATCTATATTTAAACATTCTTTTATTAATATTATTATTAAAACATAACTCTACTTACACTGCTCATCTCTGCTGGTCTCTAGAACCTGGTGCACATATTCAGAGAGCTGGGTTACAATCCTGAGGACGGTGTCCCCTTCTCCGTTCTCTCTCAGCATCCTTTCATCCAGCACCTGATGGAGACCTCAGCAGTCTATAAGCTCGTAGTAAGTCTCTACATAGACTCACCACACCACATGAGGATTTTTCTTTCATGTTTCATCTATCTATCCTTTCTTTCTTGTTTTTAACCTTTATTTATCTCTCAAATGTCTCTCTTTGTCTCTGTCTCTTGTCTCTTAGAACATTCATAGAGTGCTACTGGCTCATCAGGATGAAGGAGAGACTGACAGCTTGACTGTTTCCTAAGGGATAATACATATGCAGTGCATATAGATACTGTTGTCTGCACCACAATTACCTCTTTCACTTTAGAAATACAAAAATTTGTTGCTTCAGCCACTTTGAAGTATTCCTATTAGTTTAACATTTGAAATTTGGAGTGTATTGCTTCTCTCAGTATTGAATGAATATATTTGCTACCATAACTTGTTTCAGTATGTAGTAGAATATGAAATGAATTGTCATGATACCAGAATTTTAAACATTGATACAATACTAGTATAATATTTGATACCTCTTTTCGATGCCACAGCCAAAACAAAAAAAAAGTCTGAGGCTTTTCTTTTTTAAATTAAGAGACTACACACAGTGCTGGTACAGAACAAGTCACTGGACACTGGTTTTTCTACTGCAGGTCAAATTTCAGGCATGACAATAAAAACTGAACGAAACTGTGGTCTTAAATGAACACTTTATTTTTTATTAGCTTCTGTACTTTTGTTACTATAATTGATGGATATTGTGTCGCTCTAAACACACTGTATTAGAAAAAATATCAATGTATTTGATACTTTTGACAACTTTACTATCTACAGATGTCTGTAACTGATGATGGTTGGAATGACAACATAACTGAAGTGACAACAATCACATCAATGACGGCAGGATTGACCATTCTTACTTGCTTTTTTCCCTGATACACTCCAGCAGTTTTTCTAACTGACTTGATTTTCTAATGACCTCCCTGACACAAAAAAGCATTGGTTGTGGCTACAATGAGTGCATTGTCCAGGATAACCTACATGTCAAGCCTGACTTACCAGCAACTGCCTGCTGGGGCACCCACAGCCCTATCACAGTCCATTCAACAGTTATTGTAGCGACTTGATGAATGAAAAAATTATGTTTTAAAAGATAGGGACATATAAATTAAGTATCTTTTTTGTTTTTTGTTTTACCTAGCATCCTATTTCACTACAGATCAAGCAATTTATTAATGCATTCCTGATCTAAATTAGGTACAGGTGTGACAACAAATGCAATCATTATCATCAATAAGTGTTGTTCTGTACTTATTGATGTAGGAGTTGTATTATGTCAGCAGCCTTGAGAAAATATAACTCCTGTTAACATTTCCATTTGTCTAATTTGATACGAGGGCATGGAGGACCCCCCCACCCCCCTGACCCACCACCCTTTCTCTCTTTCCCTCCCTTTCATTATCACTGCAGGTCCAGGGCTCTTGGACTTCTCAGTGTCTCAGTGACTTTTAGAGAGAACCGAGCCACTCACATGTGTCACATAGACAGAATCATACTCGCAGACTTGCATCCAAAACTTCCTACCAATGGAAAAAAAATCAGCCTTAATGTTGGATCTTTTCCATTTGTTGCAAGACAAAGCATTCTGGATCCAATCTAGGTCCACTAAATAAGGATTTGGGATTTCCCCCCTCTCAACTTGACACTGCAGACTGCATAAAAGATTCTTAATTTCTTGCTGAGAGGGACATGAGATGAAAAAGAAGACTTTCAGGACCTAACTTGGTGAACTGAAAACATGATTCTACCAGGATTTGTCTCTGGTTTTATGTTGGAAATCCTGCGTTTTGTCCTGCTGATCTCTTGTGGAAAATTTTCAAGTTATCTGGATCACAACTCTGTTTTGCCTCAGTCGCTCACTGGATCTAACTTTGCTGCTGTTATACAGAGTTAAAAGGGAAAACGTTCTCACAGGGAGTTGTTGTGACGCAGGAAGGTTTTCATTGCAGTTTATTTTGGAATTGGAGGACTATTTTAGGAGGACTTTGGCTGCAGGTCAGTGTTGTTGTACTCTAATAACATGGGGATTGTATTTTGGATGTTTTTGCTTCTGGCTCTTCCAGTACTTCAGTCTGCCAAGATCCTGACTGTTTGTCTAATTGGTGAGTAGTGGAGCAGTGATTGTTTTACTAGTTGTTATAGAGATATTAATAGCAAATACTTATACTTAGACATATGAGAAGAGTGAGCACCTCCTTGTTGAACTGGTGAGTCGAGAAAATAGAGTAAAAGCTACAGGTTGTTAAAAGAGTTTGTGAAGGAAAGTATGTGTATTGTCTGCAAATTCATGGCATAATGTTGCAAACAGATTACTTTTGCCTCTCCTCTTCTCCAGGAGGAAGCCACTACTTGTTGTTAGATGAAATTTCTCATAACTTACACCAGCAAGGCCATGAGGTCCGCATGCTCTTGCAACTGGGCAACCCTCTTATTACAGGTAAACAGCACAAACCATTCACATACAAGCACACTAGGGCTGCACAATTAATCAATATGGGCAAGGGAAATATGCCAATTGCAGAAGCTCAAAATTTCTGGTGAGGGTGGCTTTTTGCATTTATTTGATAGGGATAGCTGAAGAGCTGAGAAGAAAAGGGGTAGAGAGAGAGGAGATGACATGCAGTAAAGAGTGACTGGCAGGAGTCAACCTGGCAGCTGCAGCAGAGGACTGAAAGCCTCAGTGCGCGGCACGTTTGCTCTAACAACTGAGCTACAGGGGCACCCCAGAAACTGCAATTTTTTGAGTACTGCAGTGCTGCAGAGATCCCCCGGCCTATAAATCTTTTTCTCCAGATGTAAGAAAATATGCTTGTTTGGTACAAACAACCCCAACAAATGTCACATCATCATGATTTTAATATTTTTTCAGTGAAAATTAAAATTGTGATGCAAAAATGATAGTTCCCACTAATCGTCAATCATATCACAATCACAATATATATATATATAAAAAAAATCCCAGTGATTTTTTTTTAACCATATCATGCAGCCCTCAACCATACATATACGGGAAAATATTTTGCACAACTTCTCTCTAATCCTTTCTCTGATTTAGTCACTCTAACATTCATGTAAATGACTGCATATTTCAGGTTTTTCCTATGAGGCCCGTGCAGACAGTTACCAAAGGAGCACCTGGTCCTTAGGGGAGAAATACATCCAAGAATACAACAGCTGGTTCCTGGAGCAACAAACAGAATTTCTAATGGGAAGGTATCACACAGATTTTAGGAGATAGTAGTGTCCATGTCTCCCTTATAATACGATACAAGGACTGTAAGAGAATACACAGACAATACATTTTAATTCACAACCAATCTGTGCAATTTGATGCATTCTTTTACAGTTCTTAAACATTTGTTTTCCATTCTAAGTTTTAAAAAATCCAATTCTATACCAGGGGATCCCAAGTATTTTTCTTACTATATGGCACAAAAAATGGAAGTCAGTTATATAATTTCAGAATTACATATACATAATACATCAAAACATTTTGACATCATGAGTGTAAACTGAAGGTTGTCTCAAATCTTACAAATGACCAGACTTTGTCTAATTTTCTCCACTTATTATAAAATCCAGATGTCTCACAAACTTACGATTTTAGATTTAAGGGCACCAGCACAACGTAAACCATGTTTGTGTTTTTGGACACGTTCAGAAGAAATGCTATGCTAAAGTTAGTTTCATAAAAACTTTTATGAGAATGGAGATGCTTTGCAGAATTAGAAGCAAAGCTTCAGTCAGCTGATTCGTAACTTTCGAATCGTGCCATCGACCAGTTTATGGTACATTTAGATCAATCTAGTGGTCCAGCTATTGATGTAATCCAATCTTTAATGTTAAAACGCATTTCCATCATTAGGAGACAGATGAGCTCTTGTAAGCTACTCAGTCTTATTTTGATCTTGAGTCTGGTTTTCCATCAGAATTTTGAGGCTCTTGCGTTTTACTTATTCTGACCTATTTTGTCTCAATTTTGGACTTCTGAAACTTCTTTGGTTAATGTAATTAGTTAAAAATGTTGGTTTCTAACAGCATTATATCAGATTTAAATTAGTTCCTTCTCACTCCCCTTGCCTCTCTGTTTGTCTTTATCTTACTCACTCACTCATCACTCCTTCTCTCTCTCTGTCTCTCAGGGATAACTTTAATAACTTTCTAAAATTCATGGGGCACCTGTCCTATCAGTGTGACAAGCTCTTGGGGGACAAAGAGGTAATAACTTTCCTCCAGAGGGAACGCTATGACATCACCATCCTTGATGCTTTTAACCCCTGCTCCTTCATCGTGGCACGCAAACTTGGTACATCTGCTCTTCACATCACTTTGCTTTATGTCATAATTACTATAATCCTTTACACCTTCACATTACTACAGAAATATAGTATCTAGTATATGTAACCTCACCACTTACATTATGTTCTGATTGCCGCTGTATTAACAGATGCTATTTATAAAGTGTTTTTATTTTACATCTATCGATAGCTATGAATAAGTCAACAGAAGCTCAAAAGTTATATGCATTTTTCTCTTATTTGCTCCAGGTATCCACTATATAGCTTTCTATCCTGGGGCTCTGAATGGTCCTCTGTCCATTGCTCTCCCCAGCCCTGTCTCCTACATCCCAGTTTTCAGCTCCCAGCTGTCTGACCACATGAACCTTTGGGGTCGTGCAAAGAACCTCTTTTATTCTTTCCTGGCTCCTGTAGGTAAGAATGATGTTACACAGGAGATTACATATTGTCGAGGAAAGGTATTTATCTGACTTGCTTAATAACACACATCCTCACTGTACACTGTACACATCAACAGCACGTTAGACATTAATGTTCTGTCATATTTGTATATCATGAATAAACTCAGTTTTTACATTTTGTTTCTTCACATAACTCACTATGCTCTTTATTTTAATACACTCATGTGGTCTAGTACTTTGAAATGAGTAATTATCTCACATTTCACGTGCTTCTTTTTCAGAACTTTTTTTTTCTACTACTGCTGTTTGCACACCATATAAATAAAATAATCCATACTATTTTTTTCTTAATCTGCTCTAATTCCTCCATGTTTTTGGCTAATATTCTATTGAAATTGATTCAGGGCTCCATACATGTTGTGTTTTGTGATTGTGAACCATATTGTTATTATTATTATTATTTTGACAGATATTATGATGTGATTTGATTCTCAGATTAGTGGTAATGATAATTTTTGCATCACAGTTTTCATTGTCACTGAAAAAACCTCAGTTAATATCATGATGATGTGACATTTGTTAGGGTCTCTACAATGCAGACGTTTTTTGTTTTTTTTTACATCTGGAGAACAAGATTTGTAGGCTAGGGGATCCCCGCAGCAGTACAGTACTCCATTGTAATGCTTTTTTGTCACATGTTTTACTTGTATCAAAAATTTGCTGCTTCTGCAATTTGGATATTGTAACTTGGATAATATTTAGATTAATTGTCCAGCCTTGTTCTTATCTCATCAAAATATGCCATCTTTGCTCCATTTTAACAGTGTGTGCATCTGCAATAGTGTTTAATTTAATCTTGTATCACCCATTTATTTTCCATTTCCTACTGAAAGAATGCTCTGTGAGCGTTATTTGCAATTAGCCAATAAAAGCTAGTATATATTAACAAGATATTAGTTGTAAGAATTACATTTTTGATATCAATTGTGTCTTGTGTCTTAAATCAAAGGTCAGGAACTTGTATGGTCGACATTTCGGGAAGTAGCTGAGCGCCACCTTGAGTCTGGCTCTCCTCCTGGTGGTCTGGAGGAGTTACATCAAGGGGCTGAACTCTGGGCCTTCAACACTGACTTTTCACTGGAGTTCCCGCAGCCTCTTATGCCCTACACCGTGCTGGTGGGGGGTCTGCTGAATAAACCTGCAAAGCCTCCAGAGCAGGTCTCTTCTTTTTATTATATACATATCCAAATAAATCAGAGAGAGCAGGGGTTCAAATTAACTTACTGCTCTCTCTTCACCATTTTCACTCCCATTTCACTCTGGACTTTTACTCTTCTGTGTGACAACCCTCTCACACTCATCCTGACCTTCTCAACACTCCAACTATTTTTATTCTTCAGGATCTTGAGATGTGGATCTCCAGTTTTGGAGAAGCAGGTTTCATTGTTGTGACTCTGGGATCAATGGTCTCTTCAGTCTCTGTGGACCCTCTTCTAGTTGAGCTGGTGGCAGGATTCTCCAGGATCCCTCAGGGAGTGCTCTGGAGGTAAAATATAATTTTTAAAATTATGTGTCAGAGATGTCAATTGTCAGGGGAAAAACAAGCAATATGATTTTTTTTCACAGTCATGAAAAGTTGAAATCAACCCAAAAAACAAAGTTGCTATTTTCGTTTAATGTCGGGATGCTACGAAAAGTTCCTAAACCTCCTGTGTTTTTCCTGCAGGTATGACCCCAAGCGTTGGCCATCTCACCTGGACAAACCTCCCAATCTCAGGCTTGTGGACTGGCTGCCTCTTAATGACCTGCTGGGTAGGAACAGTCTGCATCTCTTACCTTAACCATTTGTTTCAAACATAACAGAAATAATGAATTTCAGGGTAGCTTTCTGTCAGACACTGGAACAAGACTGTAGCAGAAGGAGATTGGGTTACTGCAGCGCCATTATTTCTTTATGATAATCATCACTAATAAATGCTGAATTGATAGTTAATTTTTTTTTTCTGTTAACAAACTTTGAAATAATGTTTGCTTTATAAACCATTCATTAAAAAATTGTAACATTCCATAAACAGCAGTTGTAACTTTATAATGGCCATCCAAATAATGTTTATAGATGCACAGTATTCATTAAACATTTACAAAGTTTTATAAACATCAGTTGCAGTTTTACTATAACCATCCAGATAATGTTTATAGACATGCTTTTATTCCTAAAGTCTCAAATACGGAAGCTTGGTCAGTGGCCCGCTTACGATTATGATGCTGTAGCATCAGTTTTGCATGGGCAGGGCTCCACAGTCAAATGAACAAATTAACAATAATAACTATATAACGTGCTGGTAGATGTTAAAAATGATGGCACAAAAAATTTCCATAGGGTTAGGAAATAAAACTACTCAGGTAGCTTTAGGAAAAAATCATGCTTTAGGTTAAAATAAGTACGATACTTACGCAAGTTTGCATACGTGATGTAACGTTACGCATGCAAGTTACACACAGAAGTATGTAAGGTATAATAATCATCAGTTGTAACTTCATAATAGTCATCTGGTTTACAAAGCACTTGGTAATCATTAAAAAAAAATCTTCATATAGTCTATAAAATGTTATAATGTCTGCAACAGTAAACTGCTAGCAGCTAATTTAATGTAACATAATGTAATTGTGATCATCTGTGATCAGCTATGATACAATACATAATTTATAAACTAATTATTTTATATTACACAAATTAACATAAATATAGCAAATGTAGCATTACTAATGATTTGTCAACACATAATATTTTCATTGTTTGTTAACAGTGAAATAACTATTAACTTAAGTGTTAATTATTAAATGTCAATTTACCAATCATTAATAATGGTCATTGTAAAGACTTACCAATGTAAATACAGTGTGAATGATTGTGGATGTACTGTCGGGTCATTGTTCTCTGGTGTCATTTTTGTCGCTGTGGTTTGTTTCATATAGACTACATCATGGCAATGAATATAACTGTGTTCATGTGGGGACATCCCCATCCACCTATTGTTCAAACCCAAACCTAAAGACAGACTGTTATCATTTGTAGGTTTTATCATTCTTTATTATGCCCAAAAACTCTTACTTCCTTTACTCAGTAATGAAATCTTTTCTATTCTTTTCGTTCACTCCAGGCCACAGAAAAGCACGTCTCTTTGTCACCCATGGAGGACAGAACAGCTTACTGCAGGCAGTGTACCATGCTGTTCCTGTGCTGGCAATCCCTCTGTTTGGAGACCAGTTTGATAATGTGGTGAGGGCTGAGACAAAAGGACTGGGCCTCACCATCAAACCCACTCACATCACCAGGGAGCTGCTCAGCTCCACCATTCAGGCGCTCATACAGGACGTCAGGTTTGTGGATGGTGCGGCCGGGCAGCATTTGTGATGCCAGCAGAGTCCAGAGATGTCTGTAACTACTCCCTCTCCAACCATTTCTCCTTTTCTAGGTTCAAGTCTTCAGCTTTGTCCCTCAGCAGGATTCACAAATCCCACCCTGTCCCCCCAGCCCATAGATTCATCCAGTGGGTAGAGCACATCCTGCGCAGTGGAGGTGGAGCTCATTTAAAGCCATCTTCACGGATGCAACCATGGTACCAGAGATACCTGTTGGACTTGGTGCTTCTTCTGTCTCTGGGGTTTCTGGGACCTGTAGTCCTCTGCTGGACTTTCTGTAGGAACAAAAACAACAGGGACGAACACAAAAAAATAGAATAGCAGCACTAAGTGTTTCTTCTGGGACACTTCAGATTCATACCTCAGTTCTGTTTTACTCGTTTATCTCGGACTTACCTTGAACTTATCATGGAATTACCGCCACCAAGGAGACTTTTGTTTTCAGTTACTTTTGTATTGCTTTTCTTCTGTTTGTCAGCAGGATTACAGTAAAATTGCTGTCCTGATTTTCATGAAACTTGATGGAAATGTGTTGCCGTAGTTGTTCAGACATCATACAAAAATCAGTCGGCTTGGAGCACACGGGGACAGTGGGTTCATGTCAGAACTGAAACAACAGTAACATCGCTACAGTTATATAAATACTGGCTCTGGAAATGTAAATATACATCCATCATGTAGTTAATTATACTCTTACTCACATCCAAATGTATATAGTCTGCAATAAACTCCATCAGAGACATCAAAGAAAATGTTCCAACTTCACTTTCACGAGAACAAGCAATGACATTGACCGTGAAGTTTGCACTTGCAGATTTACATATCATAGTAGAATGGACTGTTGGCCTCGGTGGAGGTTTGCGATCTCTTAGTACCTTTCTAATTGTATACTGTACCAATATGAAAAGTTTAAAAAAAATAATTCTTCCCTGCTACTCTAAAATACTGCAGATGTTAAATAAATAAACAATGCTTGTTGTACCTGATTCATACAGTTCACTGTTAAATACATAAAACAAATATGTGGTAGCAAGCTGGCATGTTGACGTATGAGACCTTTGCTTTGACACAGCTGATGAACTCAAACTTCCTTTTCCCTTGTAGCCCCACCAAGTCTAGAAAAGATATCTCTTAAAGGGATAGTGTGGATTATTTGAAGTGGGGTTGTAAGAGGTACTTACTTATAGTCAGTGTATTGCCTATAGGGGATGGCAGACGGCACGCCTCCAGGCTGGAGAAGCAGCAGGAGTACTTGTGTTGGAAGCTAAGCAATGTACTGCTGTGGACAGGATCAGCAGCAACATGTACCTAAGTGTACCCTGCTATCAGACAGCCCTTTCAAATGGGAAACTGAAGCCAAATATTGCTCTTTCCAAGGCCAGAAACTTCTTTGGCTAAAATAGTCATTTTACTTTTCAGAACACACTGGTCGACCACTGATTGGTTAGTTTGTTTGTGTTATTATGTGACTTTGGTAAATCCAAACTAATCTTTTAACCACAGAAGTCACACAATAACACAAACAAACAAATAGATCAGTGCAGCGGGAAATCAGCAATTCCCATGTTCTGGAGGTAAAATGATTGATTTTGCCAAACAGGTCTGGTTAATTTGGAGAGAGAGATAATTGGCTTTTACATATATGGTGGTTTCCCATCTGAAAAGGCTGTTTAAATGCAAGGTGAAGCAGTGAAAATACTAAAAAAATAAATAAAGCGTAAACATAAACTGATACAGAATTTAAGTGCACCTTTTTAAGGGGTTAAATTAGGTTTTGCTGCTGACCCTGTCCACATCTTTACTCCTCTCTGCTTCTCTAAACTGGAGGTGTGCCAACAGCCATGTACAGTAGGTAATACACTGACTATGTATAGGCATCTCATACAATCCCACCACAAAAAATTTGAACTATCACTTTACCCTTGAGGTATAATCTGCAACATTTTCCTTAACAACATATGGAGACATACAAACACAATTCCTCTCAGTCATCACTTATGACCCACAAGAAGTGTGTGGTGGTGTCTGTATCTGTAGAGAACCTACCCTCTACCAGTGTTTTCCTTATTTTTTCTCATTGTTGTGTGGTGATCAGGATGTTTCACCAACCCAAAACATTGGTATTTGATGTTCTGATGTGTTTACAGATAACTTGGACAAATCCTAATGACTCTACCATTAAAGCCATGCATGCTGCCTCAACAAAATCTAGATTCTCTGCAGACATTGTTGAAATGATATACATGCAGTATTGTCTGCAAAGAGGTTAGTTTACCATCTTGAAAGGTGAAAAAGAACTCTTTTTCACAGTTTCAGTTGCAGCACTAACCTCTCTTTTGGGCTGAAGAGTGGCGAGAGTTGTTTCTCAGCACTCTCTGACTGCCCAAACTGAGGGCATCTCTACCACCATGTACTGTTGCTAATAAATTGACTATGGATAAGTACCTTAAAAAATCACTTCAAAAAAATCCAAACTATCCCTTTAAAGACTTTCTTTTTCAAAATATTTCTTTTAATTATCAAAAGGAAATATCAAAATATCACAACGCAGAAAAGTGACGTTGAACTCAAAAAGAAAAGAAGTGGTTTCAATATTAATGTGCAAACAAAGACTTTAAAATTGTTTTTGATGCCATTAATACTGTGGCTCAATTTTTCTGTATTTCCAGTGTCACTTCAGTGGAATAGCTCTACTGCCAAGTGTCCTGCCCTCTCCCTTCCCAGCGCCATCATGTCTACCAGACGTCTCATTTGTACTGCAGCGCCACAATGTCCAACACCTCTGTGCTGCTTTGACCTGGCTGCGCTGCAAGCAGGGGTGGTTGACAGTACGCACGCAAAACACACACATACACCCTGACTAAGCAATGCTTTTGTGCTGTTGTGTAGTTTCATGTTTATGAATGCCAGTGAGCTGAGTAAGGCCTGATGAATGAATGCTGAGAATAATCTGCGCTACCTGCAAAGTGTGTGCATGCATGTGTGTGTTTGTGGCAGCGTTATGGTCGACTGGCTCTTCAGTTATTAACCACCAGCACCACCTGCAAGTCTCAACTCTGACCCCAACACCCTCCTCTGCTGGTTTCCACTGAGTCTCCTTCCCCTCTCTAAACAAGACACAAAAGCACACAGCAATGTTCACGGTCATCACTCAACCCAAGAGCAGAACAGGCCATGGAGGACCCCCCTCCTCTGTTCTGTCCTCCCTCCCACTCCTCACATCTGTGTTGGGGGTTAGCAGGGAGGAAAATATAGATTAGCAAGGAAATAATGACCAATTAGGACAGCTTGTTCTCTGTCCATTCAGCTGTCCATTCCTTCCCCTGTGTTTCATTTGTCTGTTTGTCTGGCAGTTGCAGGTGCCAGTGAGTCTTCCTCTGTCTCGCACGCAATCCCAGAACAGGCAGGGCAAAGCAGCCGAAGCATGACGGGACAGGACCAGCGGACAAAAAAAGAAAAAGGCACAAAAAAAGCAAACTTTAATGAAGCAGAAGAAAAATACAACAATGTGAAACAGAACACAGGGAAATCAGAGCAGAGAGAAAACACAAAAAACAAAACTGCAAGAAACTTAAGATACAAGAAATAGTGATCACAATAAAACAGACAACACAGATAACTGTCCAAAGGTAATAAACTGTTACTTAAGATAATCCTTTATTAGGCCCATGATGGGGATATTTAGAGTGTTACAGCAGCAAAGGTAGCAAAATAGAAAGAAGGGATCAATAAAAGCAAACAGATAAGTAAACAAGTAAGTATAAACAAGTGGAAATAAAGCAATAATAAACAGGAAACAGGCTTGTGATTGTAATTTTGGCAATTTTAAGTTAGTTTTTGGGCAATTTTATGTTACATCAATTGTTATTTACAACCATGACTCAAGTCCAAAAACAGTTTTACTACAGGTATCTTGGAGTGACAACATGAAATCAACAAAACTAAAATGACATAATGAGAACTGCACAATCACAATGTCAAAACATACAATGAAGCAAGTTGGCATTGATTTGTGAGTGGTTCTTTTAGTTTTTCGTGCTCTGTTGAAGTCAGAAAGAGATGTAATGTAGGGTGACCAAGCGTCCTCTTTTGCCCGGACATGTCCACTTTTTACGTCCTGTCCGGGGCGTCCGGGCGGGTTTTATAAATTCACGAAAATGTCCGGTGTTCACTGTTTTTCATAGGACCATTACGCGTGTACGTAAATTGACCGGCGCTTTGCACACAATACTACGGTACTACTTTGTTGCGCGACGTAATTACCGAGAGGCTGGGAGC
>JAJHUR010077800.1:0-20845 GCA_027495735.1 Lutjanus campechanus | reverse complement strand
AGACATTCCATGAGTACTGATATGGGCTACAACATCACTGGGAGTATTAACTACATGTATCACAGCCTACATTAACATTACAGTTAAAACTAACTAATTACAACTAGCCAAACATGACTAACAGAGTCCTTGGAGAGTCCTTAATACTGTGGGATCGCTGTCACACACTTGTAAATCTAACAAAGTACACACAGGAGGATACAGGAACAGCATTTTTGATCTGTTGATCAGGGAATTTACCCACGCTTACATGTATATGTGTAACCATTGTCACAAAATGATTTGCATAAATATAGTACAGTCTATAGATCCATGGCTTAAACATATAAATTATAAGATCGATTGTGAACAGTTTTCACAATCAACTCATGGATTTATTTAGTAGTTTAGCTTTTTAAATAAGCTGCTATCATAAAATCCTGTGGTCGGTTGATTTGCTTTGGAAGCGGACCAAGACCCACGTTTTCACGCAGTCTCAGCCTTGTTGTTTGGTCCACACCAGGGTGAGTCTCAAAAACTAAACACCGGTCTCTTAGGCAGTTTAATCAATCCATCGGGACAACTAGACCTACATAAAGTAGCTAGCAAGCTAACATACTTGTGCAGGAAAAGTTTCCGTTGCTTGGCAACAGTCCAGTCCAGTGGCAGAACTATTTGTGTTGGCGGGATTAAATATATGAGTAAATAAACTAAGAAATCATAATCTGTTGTCTGATTGTGCAAAAATGAAGCCAAAATATCCATCCAGGTGTCATTTGGAGTCATGGTCTCTGCAGTAGTGATCAGGGTGACAGCTGCGGTATCATGGTTCCGCCTACACAGCTGAGCTTTGTGGAAAAAAGACCACGATGTGTTCTTTGATTTTTTTTTATACTTTGGCCCATATCGAATCTGCTTACATCATGGAGGGGGCAGGGTTCATGACCTATACCCCAGTCAGTGGGGCGGACGTTTAGCTCAGTGGGTAGAGCGTCAGCCCCATGTATGAAGGCCGTCGGTCCTCTGCAGTGGCTGCTGGTTCGACTCCCGCCTGCGGCCCTTATATATATATATATATGGATCAGAATAAACCTCCGCGCACTGGACTGAGTTGCTGTGATTTTATTAGGAGCGAACAACGCGTTTCGCCTGTGGCTTCCTCAGGTTCGCTCAGCAGAAACACAGAGACACTCACAGGTGTGCTAAATACACATGGGTCACATGACCAATCATCAATCACAGTTATTTCATTGCTCTTTTTCAATATTTTTTCTTTAACATCATTCACAAACATTTATCACAAGGAGTAATTATTATTTGAGATGTTCCTGCGGCCGACCAGCACCTGAGTTTTGAGACTGGCTGTGCAGAGGGAGTCCTGTTTACTACCAAATATGTTTTGGCGTCTATTGTACCTGCTGATTGACTGGAAAGTCTCTGCTCTACAGGTTCTACAGATTAATGCAACTTACCTGCTGAAACCTGTCAGAGCAACTGCTTTCTCTGGCATAACACCATCTCATATTGCCTCATATAACCTCTTGGAAAATCTAACAACATACATCGACTGATTTTTAAAAAACATTTCGTTTGTATTTATTTATTTATTCCATGTTCATTTCTGTAAGGACAAGTATGTGACATAAACCAATGCGAAACATCATAGCATTTATAGCCTAAGCTCATTTACAATGTCTGTCCTTAGATGACCTTTAAAATATATAAAACCCAACAACAAATACACAAGACACAGAACAACACATACGTTTTTATTATGTGATCTTATCAACTACCTTACCAAGATTTTAATTACTAGGTTGTCAATTATCTTTAGAGGCTTGGCTTGTTTCCTGCTTGTGACTCAGAGATTGCACAATAACTTCAATGTGAATATAATAAAGTGCATGAAACTATTTGCAGCATGAAATGGCAGCAGTCTCTAAATAAATCCAAATGTATGCATGTTTGTTTTGGCAACCTTGCTCACCATTTTAACGTGCTTCTTAAATTTTAGATGGGAATCTAATTAGACATTACAAGCACATTATTGACTCTCCAGGTGATGTATTTCTAAAATCTCTCACTTTTTAAGACACTGTTTTGCTGTTTTAGTCATCTGTCCACAGTGGAGTTATGATCAAATAATCATATCGCCAACATTAACATGCATGAAATTGACACTAGTCTTGTGTATTTGGTGCTGGCATTAACAGCGCTATAGTCGACTGAAGTGGCATATGGTTGTTCTGATCCATGAATTAAATCCATGGGCTGATGGGCAACGTATTGAACAGGTTTCAGAGGTAAAATATCCGGACTCTGTGGCTGTCGGGATGGGACTCACTGACGTCACGATGTCATTGACAATGCTAATACTCCTCACGCACGACCCCCTAAAGTCTTTTAAAGGACATAACTTTGTGTTTCAGACACAAAGTGGTTCTTTATAAGCTCTTCAAATCAGACATGGCAGGAATTTTCACGCTGGGCGTGCCCGTTCACTTTGGGCCTCATGCCCCGGCCTGGTTTGCGCTGACTCCCAGCAGAGGGAGAGACTGCTCAGGACAAACAAGAGAGTAAAACATATTCATCCAATTGCCCTACCCTAGTTGACATGATATAAACTTTGTTTGATCGTGAAGCCTGATGTTACTTCTGTGGCTGCAGACTGGAGTCTGCTAATAGTGACAAACATAGATTTGTGGTACTGTATGTACGCCTGAAACATCTGTATTTCCATGCATGCCCATGCGCTGTCTCTCCCTATGGAAGCCCATTTCTGCCAATGTGATGGAAAAAACAATAAGACATTAAAATGACAAAGTTTCTCAAAATGATGACTTTGTATTTTGAAATAGTTATCATCTCAAAATAATAATTTAGTATTTAAAAAAATAATGACTTAGTAAATCAACATAAAGATTTAAATTCTCCAAATAATGACTTGGTACTTCAGAAACAATGACTTGGTCAATCATTGAGAAAAAATAAGAAAACACAGGCAGAGGGCAGAGTCTCTGCAGATACAGCCACCAACACACACTTCTACTGACCATAGGTGATGATTGAAAGGAATTATGTAAAATATATATGTTGTTTTTTTCCAGGAAAATGTAACAGAGTATACCTTTAACGAATTGTAAGTCTATATGAATTAAGTAACAAAAATACCCTGTGTAATAACTGATGCATTAGTTGATAGATTATTGGAACAATCATCAGAAAGCTGTGAAAATAAAAGGAAGGTGTGGTGTTCTGGCGGGTAAAGTGAGAACAAAATGTCTGAACCTTAAACTGAGTCTCAAATTAAAGATTGATGACATGTTTCACCATAGATGGAACTATATGACAGATGTTAATAAGTCAACAAGGAGGCTGTATTAAAGCAGAACAAGTTCAGTCAGGTGCTGTGGGAAGGTTTATCTCTTCTCACCCAAGGTATAAGAGCTGCAGTCTTGAGGCTTGTCTAGTCCTTTGCATATCTCTCTGCATGATGCGCTGTGTGTCTGTGTGCGTCCGTGGCGAGTGGTTCAGGGTGCCCTGCCCAGGGGGCCCCTCGGCCTCCGTCCAGTCGCTGGGGGCCGAGGCCCTGCGGCGCTACCATGAGGTCAAGAAGCCGGAGGATGCTGATGGGGACGTGGAGTTCAGCATGCGTAGGTGTGGGAGTGGAGAGCTCCTCCACCCTCAGGACAAGGCAGAGGACGTTCTGGAGGACAACGACTTTGTTCAGTTGGGTGAGGATCTCAAATTATCTAGCCGTATGTGCAGATCACTATAAGCTAAATTTATGATAATAATAAGATTTTTAATTGTTTTTGGAGTCTTTGCAGGAAACTATGACAGACAGGACTCCGCTCCGCTGGCAATGGCAGTGTATCCTTCCACTGACTTTAACAGTCATTTAAATCAACATGTTTGATAAGATGTTTGTCGGATTCTGTCAATGGGAATTTTTGTGGTGATTTTTTAATTTTTTTTTTTAAAGAAATATGACATCCTGTTATTGTACATTATTCTAATCATCATTCCCAAATAGTACAAAAAATAGCAGGGTGATAGTAACTGATTACCAATACTCTTATTACTGGTTACTGTAATTAAGCAGGGTTTTTTGGGGGGTACTTGTACTTGTAGATTTTCAAGTCAGCCGTGGTGCAAATTTTTCCTAGTGGCCATTTGCAGTATTGCTGCAAAAAATTTCCCACTAGCCCAAAAAGTATTGTCCCCCATAAGCCACCATTATAAAAGACTGGTCTGTAAAGTCATTAATAGGACAACTTGAACTGCAAACAAGGTCAGTTATGACTCTTTCTATGATCATTTGTGATCCATGGAGTTTGATGTTTGTAAAACTTTCCTCAAGCCAAAAAAAAAAAAGTTATTTATAAATCTGTGACATCATCACAATGTAAAGTCAATGGGGGAAACACTACTGCACATATGTGCAACCACTAAGCAAACCCGGATGCTAGAAAACTTTTTCAGCTTATGCGACAGGTGAGCCATTCTCACTGGAATGAATTGGCGCCATCTTTGCTTTCACTACCTAGTTCTATGACTGCCTATGATATGCCATGTGCTAGTTGAGGTTAGGCTGTAAACACAACTTATAGTCACACCTTAACTTTGCTAATGTAAGCAAAACACTAGCTAACTAGCTAGCAATTGATATAGATTATCTAGCTCATCAGCAAGTGTTTTGTTAACATTAGCTAACTTAAGCTAACTATATGTTGCTTTTGCAGGCAACATCTTTTAACCATCTTCAAAAATTGTGTTTTCTTTTCAACATAGATTAGTCTAGCACATAGCATATCTAAGTACAAGAAACAAGCAAGGAGAACGCTGATCAAGGTTCTGTTGGGTATCAAGCTTGCTCAACTATTGGCTCTAGCAGATGTTGAAATGTTTCACTGGATTTCTGAAAACTTCAACCTGTTTGGGCTGCTAGAACTAAGAGTAAGGGTTCACCAAAATTATTAGAATTCATCCATAAGTGTCTATACAAAATTTAATGGCAATCCAGCAGTAGTTATTGAAATATTTCAGTCTGGACCAACCCAACCAACCCACATGACCTGCCAGTGTTGCCCCGTTGGAAAACCATCAGTCTGGCAACACTGCAAAACATATGAATGTGCTTCTGAATAATTTATTTCTTTGTGTGTTATTGTCTTATAATCAACCGTCACCTGTTAAACTGAAGTATATTCTTAACCTGCTAGAAATGGGCAAAACTCTTATCAAGAGCCTAAAGAGGTGGGTGTGTTGCTGTTATTTATTCTTTAGAGTATTGTAAATTTAAAAGATGGCCACATCAGAAACCAGTTAATCTGTTCAGCTGAGTGTTTCTTCATGTTGGTTTTTGCTATCAGTACATGGCCCTGGACGGCAACAGTCTGACCACAGCTGATCTGGTCAACTTGGGTCAAGGCTTGTTCAAAATAAAGGTGAGAAGTGTTTGCCCACACTCTCAAAAGTGAGAGACAAAGTGAAGACAAACAAGTTGATTGTTGTTTGGTTTCCTTCCAGTTAACCCCTGAGGCGGAGGAGAAAATCAGAAAGGGCAGAGAGGTTATTGATGCTTTCATTAGAGAGGACAGAGGTTTGCTGTTTCTCCACATTTTCTTCAATGCAAGGATCGAAACATACAGCGCTCATTTCACATGCTTCAACAGTGTGTGTTGTTTTTCACTGCAGTTGTGTATGGAGTCAACACTGGTTTTGGGAAGTTTGCAAGCACACTCATACCAAAACAACAACTACGGTGAGTAAACTGTAAATTCAGGCACAGTGTCAAAAGGATTCAGGGGTGGGATCACAGGGGCAGAAGCCCCAGCTGAAATCTGATTGCCCCGAGTTCACCTTTTCGAAGACAGTTGACCCTTTATTAAGCCCTTCCTGCGAACTACAACTGTCTAATCTTAGATTAGCAACAGTAACTAGGGTGGTATGGACGTGGTGTCCCTTGTCCCTGCACTTCCTTTTCCCACATTAATGAGTGACAACATAACTCATACTTTACATAAGTTTACATTGTAAAACATTGCAGTTTGGTTAGGTTTAGCCACAAAAAGTTCTTGGTTAGAGTTTAGAAAAGAGAAAAGGTTTGTGCTAAAATAACTACATTACCTATGTTGCATGACAGAAGAGATATCAATCACGTGACGACATAACTTGCCTAATTTCTGCACGTCATTTATCTTGTAAAATAGTTGTAGTTTGGTTAGGTTTAGGCAATAGAACTACTTGGTTAGGGTTAGGAAAAATATCATGGTTTGGGTTAAAACAACTACGTTACGTATGTCACATGATGGAAGTGATGTCACTCACGTGACAACATAACTCATACTCATACTTTATATATTATTGTAAAAGGGTTGCAGATTGGTTAGGTTGAGGCAGTAAGACTATTTGGTGAGGTTTAGGCAACAAAATGTTGAAAAGATTGTAGTTTGGGTAAAAAAAAAAAAACTACGTTGCCTATGTCACATGACAGAAGTGATGCAATGGACGTCATGCTCATGATGAAATTTTAAGTTACTCAAAACTTTCAATAACTGTACTTTTTTTTTTTCAAACAGGACTAAAACCCCGGTCTCTTGGGTGAAAGTCCTGTGTTTATTTGAGTCATCCATCCACCCCACCTCCTCCTCCACTTTTCCAGTTAATTTTTTACTACATCCATTAGGGATGCCACCTAACAATAAATGAACAATTGGAATAAGGTGTTTGCACTCATAGCCAACACTGGAAAAAAACAGATTAAAGCAAAAATGTAGCGATGTTTGAAGGAGCTACCGGGCCGAGAAGTAGTTTCAGCATTTCAGTTGCCTAAAGTTAGCCTCAGTTTCATTGCTCAAACCTAGTGACGTTCCATTTAATTCTGATGCACTTGTCACATACAGCCTGAACTTTTTTCCACATACAGGCAGCTGCAGGAAAATCTCATTCACTCTCATTCTGCTGGTAAGTTAACACGTGTTAAATATAAACATTTCACCACTTATGATTTTCAATAAATGACTCAAGAGCACAAATACATAAGATGTTTCGGTTGAGTCTGACCCATATTGTTATACATTTATAAACGTGGGCAGCAATGATTGCCAGACAGTCAACAGCCTTTATGTGTGTGTGTGTGTGTGTGAAGGAGTGGGCGCTCCACTGAGTGTGAAGAGGACGCGCATGCTGCTGGTTCTGAGAATCAATGTCCTTGCGAAAGGCCACAGCGGCGTCTCCATGGAAACTATTGACGCTATGATCAAGGCCTTCAATGGTATACCACTATTCCATCTTATTCTATTATTCCTTTATATATTATTATTGTATTTATTTAAACATTAACTCCCCTCCACAATAAAAGGAAAATGAAAATCAATAAAAGTAGTTCCTATAATGTAAAACATTCAATTTTAGGGTGAGGACTTGAGTTAGGGTTGGGGTTAGGGTCTGTCAAGTCGTGGTCATGGGTAGGGTTATGGTAAGTCTCCAGGAAATGAATGTAAGACAATGTAATGCCCACTGAAATGATGTGTATGTTCATGTGTGTGTTTCAGCATCCTGTTTGTCCTGGGTACCAGAAAAGGGTACTGTGGGAGCAAGTGGAGACTTGGCCCCCCTGGCTCACCTCACCCTGGGCCTAATGGGGGAGGGCAAGATGTGGTCACCACAGAGCGGCTGGGCTGATGCCAAGGCAGTGAGTTTCCTTACAGCTCTAAGTCATTTTTAATACAATATACTCACATACTTCTTGAGACGGTTTTGCTTTTTTAGTTAGCTAGTCCAAACCAAATCTGTCTGGCGACAGAGTGACATAATAGCTGCACCCTGTGACCTTCTAGCAGAAGTGATGTAGGCAGGAATCCAATCTGTACACAGGAAGTCAGCTGGACACGCTGGAGATGCATGATAGACACGGGTGTTTGGATTAACGCAACGCATTTTAAACTGCAAACATGTCGCTGACGAAGCCAGAAAACCAGGTGTTATAAATGGTAATAAATCAATGAAAAGTGCCCTCTTTGAAGTCGTAATGGTAGATAAAACATGCCCCCAAGAGCAGAGATGAGACAGTACAAATACTTTGTTACTGTATTCAAGTAGATTTTTTCATGTTTATGTGAGTATTTCTTTTTCTGACAACTTTTCACTTTTATTCCCTACAATTTAACACAAATATCTGTACTTTCTACTCCTTACATTCTCAAAACAGGCTCATTAGTTTTAATGCAAGACAATAACAATGTAAAAATGATGTAACAAGATGAAAACAATGTAAAAAAAAAAAAAAAAATCTTAACAAGATAAAACAATGCAGGGAGATGAAAATTACGTATTAATGCACAAGAAGACAAAATGACAAAGTGGAGACGTTCTTCTGTTTAACTGCTGATGAAATGATCTGGAAAGGATATCCTCCATTGTTCATTTGTTTTGTGTCATGTTGAAGATGATGTCATGGCGGTTTCACTCACATTGCTATCATGAAAAGTTAAAGACACCTGCCGATATTGAAGGAATAGCAGCTACAGTGGAAAACAAGACTAAGAAAAGTACCTGGAACTAGAAACATGCAGTTTGGACCTTATTTTCTTTTTATTTTTCATTATAAATTAATCTATCAACCATTTTCTCCATTAGTCAGTTAGTTATTTGATTCATAAAATGTCAGAAAATTATGAAAAAATGGTGAAATTTCCAGCCATTTTTTTCACTAGAGGCCATGATAATGACTTGGTGGCTGTGTGTGCACTGTGCATGGCAGGATATTGCTCTTTATTTAAAATTGTAACTAAATATATCTGTAGTCTGATTAAGTCTTTTTTTCAAATCTGTAACTATAATGGAATACAGCTACCGTTTTTTGTATCCCATTACATGTAATCCATTACTCCCTAAGCCTGTTTATAAGTAAGTGAAATATGCAGTTATGTGTTCCTGTGGTGTTATTTTTACAGGTGCTGGAGGGACATGGTCTCAAACCTCTTGTGCTGAAACCAAAGGAGGTACAGTACAAGGCTTTATTCTACTATTTATTAAAACTTGGCTTTTATTTTTGTCATTCTGGCCATCATGTCCATCATTTATTTTCTATCCAAAATAAGTGCTGCAAAGATTTCAGCTCTACATATATGTATATATATAACAGAGTAACAGGTATGAGGAGATTCTGTGGGACCAGTGCTAGCAAGTTAAGTTGCTGGCTTGTCTACAGCAGGATGACCATTAATGGCAGTTTGTCCTATTTGGACCTATTTTTAACAATGTTGCAAAGTTCTGCGACCTCAGCAGTTATTTTGGTGAGTACATTATCATAACTGATGGCATGAGCTACAAAAATGAAACCAAAGTTTTAATCAACATAAATATACTGTGTCTTTAAATTTCACTTGACCAGTATGGATTATTTTGATGATTCTAATTGTTGAACAGGGACTTGCTCTGATCAATGGGACTCAGCTGATATCATCTCTGGGAGCCGAGGCTGTGGAGAGAGCCCTGAGCGTGGCCAAACAAGCTGACATCATTGCAGCTTTGACTTTGGAAGCCCTGAAAGGCAGCACGAGGGCTTTCCACAGTGGTACATGTAGACGACTTTTATATTCCCTGAGTGTCGCCTGGAAGGCAGCATCATTTAAAACTTAGCCCTTTCTTCAAATAGCCAATCATGAGCCGGATCGGACAAAGAGACATGAACGTGTTACAGAACAATATATGAGGCTGGGAAGTAAAGCCATACTTTCAAACGTTTGGAAGTTTGAACCAATGTTTTAAAGTAATTTAATTACATTTTCACTTATTTTCATTCATGAAAAAGTGCAATATGTAAGTTGGCCACCTCTCGAGGTCATACTCAAACAAACAGGGGGCAGCATATCACCAGAGTAACTTCTAATGTGCTGATAACTGTAGCTGCCGTTAGCTAGTTTGGAGCTTGGAGCACTGGAGGATTGCTAAGAGACAGGACCGGCTGAGGCTAGCTGGTTAGCATGGTCCAACCAGCATTGTCGCTGTGGACCCCTATTGTTTTTGTTTGGTTTATTCTTATTTTTCTCTGCTAAAAGCCTTTTGTGCAGCAAAAACTGTAAGATGAAGTCTCACCAAAATTGGTAGGTTGGGTTGAGTTGCAAATTCCTATTGCTACTCAGTGACCTCAAGGTGGTGCTGTAGCAATCAAGTTTACATTTTCACAATTGTCTTGTAAATATCTTGGCATAGACTAATCTTTAAATTCTTCAGCATCTTTTCTCAATTGGTTTTCTCATTCCCACTGGACCAGTCGTTCTGAAAATGAGTCAGGATCATCTACAGACAATCCGCTTACAAGCCAAACAATTTTTAGATAAATAGCTCAGTTATAAAAAAAAACAAATAAAAACTAAAAAAAAACTCATGAAAGCAATGAAATATCAATGTGAAAATCCAAACAACACCTCTGCAGTCAACTCGGACCCCATGTATTGTTGGTTGCGGCTATATTTAGGACCCAAGCAGTGACCGGTACAGAGACCCTATTGCATCAGAAGCTGTTGTTGTTTTCTTTGTTTCTTTGTCCAAATGAATTACATTTTTGAGTACCTAAATGCACTCGATGGCTGAAATTTACCTGATTCACCATGAAACAGGAAGTTCTTGTAATTTAAGTGAACAAACTTCACATGCTTGATAAAAGTCCCAGCCTGAAGACAACCACATGCCAGTTAGGAGTCATAGTCATATCGCCACCTACTGGCGACAGGAAGTAAGCCTCATGTGACAGTCATCATTTGATTTACAAGAACTTCTCATGGTGTGGTCTACACCTGATACCTTAACATAGTGTATAATAAGTCGGTGTCTTGTTGACCACTCAGCATCTGGCAACGACGTGCGAGGACAAAATCATTACTGCTTGCAGCTTCAATCTATTTTGGTCTTTTGTTAAATTGCTGTCTTTTATTATACAGTGTGTTGCAGAATTCACTACTTGTGCAAACACTGTAGACCATACAATTACTTTAATGAATAGAACTGTTGTGTTGTAGATGTCCATGCGGTGAGACCTCACCCTGGTCAGATGGAGGTGGCTGAGAGGCTTCGCTCTCTGTTGGACTCTGATGTCTTCCCTTCTCAGATCTCAGGTAGGACCTGCACAGTACTGATAACACCCACACACATTAACACAAAGTGACTTGTGTCATCCTGTTAACTGGTGGTTTTCTCTCTCTGATTTCCTCCTGATGTTCTTCCTGTAGAGAGTCACAGATCGTGCAGTCGTGTTCAGGATGCCTACACACTGCGCTGTATCCCACAGGTACACTGCATGAGTGTGTATGCTAATAATAGTACATACTTAAACCATTTCAAGATGTTGTGTCACTACATCTCTAAAAAAAAAAAACAGTGCTGAGTGTTTGACTGAAACATGTGCTGTTGTCAGCTTGAAATCTGCTTTTTAATCCCTGTGAATTCAGTGTTTCCACGGCTAAGAAAAAAAAATCGCAGAATGAATAAAGCAGGTTACTTTTCTTTCTCTGTGTCTGTGGTTGTTGCAGGTTCATGGAGTGGTGAATGACACAATCGCTTTTGTCCAGAAAGTGATTTCCACTGAGCTGAACAGCGCCACAGACAACCCAGTATCCTACACACACAGCTCCTCATGTTAACCCACACCATGTCTGTGATCTAACTTTAGTAATAACTGTGTAATGTCAGTTACTGAATACAAATCACACGGGAAATTTTGTAATTAGCATCGTAATCCATTGGATTACAAAATATGCATGCATTAGTTCTAAGTTAAACATTGAAAATATTGCACTTAATACTAAAAAATAGACTCCATAAATGCATGAATCCCACAAATATTCTTTTTTTTTTCTTTAAACATCTCAAAGTATTTTCAGTGCAATAAAAAGCAGTTTTGCATTAGGTCCTCTTTTCTCCCGCCAGGTTCGCCACAAAGTGGATCACTTGTCTAAGAAACCCTGTATGTCCCACGAGTTATGAGTTAATAATGCTGCTCATCCTGAAAAAGAGGCGCAATTGAGTTGACAAAGCAACTTTAATGTAATTACACATTTTTCAAATGCAATCTGGGCTGATTATAGTTACTTACTTCTGTATATTGATTATGTAATCTTAGTTACATGCCTGCTTAGACTGCGCTTAGGGTGTCTAATGTATGAATTGAGGTTGTATCTAGGATGAAGAAAGCAAACTTATTTCCCAAATTGTTGAACTATGTGGAACTTTAATGATCTTTATCTTCAAAATATATATTTAGACTCCTTAAAGGGATAGTTCACCCAAAAATGAAAATTCAGTCATTATCTCCTCACCCTCATGGTGACTGAAGGTCAGGTTTAGTTTTTTCATCCACAAAACACTGCTGGAGTTTCACAGGAAAACAGTGTTGCAGAATCTCACCAACAATGGAAGTAAATGATGTGTAATCCAAGTCTCCTAAAGTCCTGACATGATGTTTGCACACCATCACACCACACACACACAATTCAGACAGTGTGCATGTGCACATGAGCGTGACTCCAAGCTTAGGATCTACAGTGAAAAAACATAGGATAAAAACATGCTGTAAATAACTTTTTCTTAGTTAGCTTGGCATGTTGGAGCTTTAGGAGACTTGGATTACACCAGACGAGCAGTATGGAAGCATTTTATGTTTTTATTCTGTTGTGGGGTTTGTTTTTTTGCATTTGAAAACTGGTCACCATTCACTTGTGTTGTTTGTGAGATTCTGCAACACTGTTTTCCTGTGAAACTCCAGCAGTGTTTTGATGATGAAAAAACTAAACCTGACCTTCAGTTAGCATGAGGGTGAGGAGATAATGTCTGAATTTTCGTTTCTTGGGTGAACTATCCCTTTAAAGGAGCAATATGCAGCCACTGCATGTGCAAAAATTAGTTTTGCAAACGAATGATCAAATAAACTTGTTCTCTTCCATAGAGCTCTTTCTTCCTGACACATTTCATTTAAATGCTATCTGAGGTGTTTTCCTCCTACAGAATGTGACATGAATGTTTTACCACAAGGTGTCAGTCTTTCACAAAGTACATAAAAACTACTTTATGAACCCCTAACTCATCTCCAGCTGGTGTTTGCAGAAACTAGGGAGACAATATCTGGTGGTAATTTCCATGGAGAGTATCCAGCCAAGGTGAAGTGAAGTCAGAGTGAACTAACTAATGAGATCTGTGCTTGATTTATTGTCCTTCATACTGTTATATATCTCTGTGCATCTCCTGCTCTGTGTGGGTGATGGTGTTTGGGTTGGCAGGCAGTGTGTGAAGAGGAGTGGAACATAAAATACATAAGAGTCGGCAGCTAAATGCTCGTAAATTGTGTCTTCGCCTGGCAGTGTTTCATGCCCTGCTGGCAGGACATCAAGTGTAATCTCAGTAAATGACAGAATGGAAAAGGCCGGTGATATAAAAAGTTCAAAACTTTCAGTTCCGGGCAGCGGATGACTTTGGCTCGTCTTGCTACAGCAAATGTTCTGGATTGAACTCTGTGTGTGTGACTGTGCTGTTTCAGGCCCTGGACTACCTGGCCATAGGTGTGCACGAGCTGGCCAGTATCAGTGAGAGGAGGATTGAGAGGCTGATGAACCCGGCCCTCAGTGAACTGCCTGCCTTCCTCGCCCAGGACGGAGGCTTGAACTCTGGCTTCATGATCGCACACTGCACTGCTGCAGCCTTAGGTGTGTCTATTTATATTTCTAGGACAGGGAGGTCAAACTCGATTTCATCACGGGCCACGTCAGCATTACAGCTTCCCTCAGAGAGCCACTTATAAATGTTTCAATCTTTCATTATATTACATAACAGCTTTAGCATTCAACTATTATTTGTAGCTGTGAAAGCTTAAGTCTCATTATAATGGCAACCAGATATTCAAGAGTACTAACTATTACTAATTTATTAATATATATATATATATACAAAATATAGGCTTGTCTCCATTAAGTACACACAGGTATTCACAACATTACACACTACAACCACTCAGCTATAGCGCCACCTCTGCTAACGGCTGTATGATGTTTAGCTAGCGTATACCGATATCTAGCAAGCTACAAGGCCTTAGTGTGTGGGAAACAAAATCTGGATGCATTCTGGGACATGGAGTTTATTGGACACCATACTTCTGTAACGCAGCATAGAATTGTTTTGCACAAATTACATTCTTTGCACGCTCTAACGGGCTTCATAAAATTAGACATGCAAATTCATAAGAGGTGAAGACTGACGTTCGCAAACAAATGACCTCTCAGAAGAAACATTTTGTGATTTTAATATGTAAACAAAGCGTTCAAAGTTCTGCTGCACTCATTAAACCAGAACACCGGTGGGTCTTGTTTCATTACATGTTTGTTTGTATTTCTTGGTCAATATAGCAGCACTGATGAATGTATTGCTTCAGTTAACTACATTTACCATCAACACTGACTGGACATCCTCATGAAAGGTGGGATTTTAGACCTGAGAGACCAATTTTCCCAATTTCTTTTATCCGTGTGTGCATTTGGAGGTAGCACTTTTTCGGTGAAGCAGTTCATAAATGAAAGTTTACCATGGCTGCCTTCTTATTTTAGTGTATTAGCGTGCTAACATGTGCTAATTAGCACTAAACACAAAATACAGCTGAGGCTGATGGGAATGTCACTGGTTTTGCAGAAATCCACGGAAGAGTATTAGGGTCTATAGGGCGAGAATAGAATTAAATCAGTGTCAGTGTCTCACGTCTGAAATTGAGACTTTATTCTCAAAAGGCTTTAAAAAAAACAAAACAAAAAAAACCCCGTCCTTGCACTTCCCCCCTCATGCACAAAAGTTCTTCCTGTCAGGGGACAAGAATATCCGAACCAACTTTCATGGCAGTCCATTTAATAGTTTTGAGTTATTTCACCAAAGCAGCCAACAGATCAAATATGATCAATGTGTGACCTTACATTACACTATTCAGAAGTACTAAATCCTAACCTAACTGTCTCAACTCTCCTTCTCTCCAGTGTCAGAGAATAAGGCTCTGTGCCACCCGTCCTCCGTTGACTCCCTGTCCACCAGCGCAGCAACAGAGGACCATGTGTCCATGGGCGGCTGGGCTGCTCGCAAAGCCCTGAGAGTGGTGGAGCATGTGGAGCAAGGTGAGCTGACACCAATAACACTCACGGGTCAACAGGTCTGTCCCTCTGGCGGCAGGTTAACCTGTCGTCTCTGTCGTGCAGTGCTGGCCATAGAGCTGCTGGCTGCCTGTCAGGCTCTGGAGTTCCTGCGTCCTCTGAAGACCACCGCTCCTCTGGAGGAGGTCTACAAGCTGCTGCGCTCTGTGGTCAGGTCAGACACCTCAGAAATGAAAGAAAATGACTTTAAAAAACAGTTGATCAGGATAAAACACAGGCTCTGTTGTGAACAGTTTGAACTGTTTTATGACACAGTGCCTTGTCACTAAGAGATGAGTATTATCATTATGATTATTGATATTATGTGTAGAGTTACATGAGGCTGAAACTGAAGTTTAGGGGTGAAAAGTTCTGCGTTTGGGTGTTTTCACCTTCTGGGAGGCTTTTTTAATCTTCATGGCTTCCTTCAACCACTGTGGGGCGCTGCAGGATTCAGACTTGTGAGGTTCACGGCAAAACAAAAGCTGTTTATTATAATAAATTATGTTATTATTTCAAGAAATCTGCCTTATAGTGTGATAAATTAACCCGTTGCCACAAGAAAACCAGCAACCCAGCATCCACCTGCAGGCTGCACTTCATCAAATAAGTACATCTTCAGATTGTATTGTATTTGTTTTATTTATTTTATTTTATAGTCTTCTTGTTCTTTGTACATTTTGTATTCTTATGGAAGTGAATATGTTGATCTTTTGATATCTCAAGATAACAACCCTTGTTTTCTTGTGACAAGGAGTTAATTTATTTCGTTATCTTGGTGACATCATTAATCGAGGGAAATTGACTTTGTTTTATAAAAAATAAAATAACTCACAATCTTGAGATAATAGTATACTGGCAAGAAATATTTGCATGTATGTCTGTTATCAGTTTCCATAAAACACACTACATGGAGAGAATGACACATCCTGCTCTCTGCCCTCTTCAGAGGGGAAAGCAAAATCCAGTTTGTCATATAATCAGTGCAAAGTGGTTTATATTACTACTACTTCTTAACAACTGCAATGTAAACAGCAGAATTAGCATGATGCTACTGAGTACAAGTGCTCTATTTGATGAGTCCTCTAAACAGGACCAATAGTTGGAGAGCAGTTTAAGTAGATTTTTTCCTCTCTAGAAGCAGGAAACTTCACAGAAACTCAGTATGAAGACAAATTATCTTGTAAGTTGTGTACTATGAGGATGTCCATACTTATCCTTGTCTCTGCAGTCCTCTGGACAGAGACCGCATCATCAGTCCCGACATAGAAGCTGCTCACACACTCATCAGACAGCAGAAGGTGAGTCTGCCACAAATGTAGCTTACATGGCTAACTTTTAACTGGATGATGTCAGATTGTGAGGACTTCATGGTGTGTGTGTGTTGTTTTCTGCTTTCAGGTGTGGACGACAGTTCAGCCGTACATGGACAAATACAGGAAGACGCTGCACGCATGAACGTGTGCGGACGCTGCAGACTGAGGGTTCAGGGCTGATAAACACTGGGAGTAAAAATGAAAATCTTACTGTCAATATTTAGAGAAAAATGTAGTGGAATGTAACTAAGTACATTTACTCACGTACTCCTGATGTACTGCACTGCACTGCAGAGACAATATAGTGAATTACTGAGTGAAAGTTATTTTATCAGCAATCAGATTATTAAAAAAAAGAATCTGAATGATGAATATCAGAGCCAATAATCAGTCGATCTCTACTACAGACACCACACACGCCTCAAGCTTTACTACATATAAAATGATGCAAACTGGATTTTTTTTTAATGTGATCAATAAAACAGGTGAAATTTCAAAACATGGCTTTTGAATTTTTATTCAAAGGATTGACATAACATTAAAGCACATGGTAAATTGTGTGAACTTACAAAAGAGCTGCATGATCTGATGTGACAGACAGTATCAACGTGTCTTCTCTCGCTTCAAACAGAGAAGGCGTTCAAAAATAAGCGTCCAATAACAACACGTTCCCACCCTATCCACCCCCCTGCCCCGAAGGAAGAAGGAAAAAAAAACAAAACGCATAAAAGCAAACACATTAACAAACACGCACACAAACGCACAAAAAGAATTCAACCACTAAATAATGTAATAATAACACTAGCCTTTAAAATAAAGCCTCAATTTCCCAGCTGGTTTGGATTCACACTCCAAAACATTTGGTACCTCACAACTAGAAACTACACTTTCTACTGAACAGGTAGTGAACTCTCTGTACATGAGGGTTTACTGCAGACACCTCTCCCCCTCCTCCCTGTCCCGTCTGATGACCTTTACCCTCCGGTGGGGTCAGAGGTCACCTGGCGGCATGCGTGGGCCTGGTAAGGAGCCGCTGTGTTCAGGCTCGGGGTAAGGCCTCGTCATGAAAACTGGATCTGCTGTACGGTGGGAATCTGCAACGCAGACACAAGGTTTAGTTTTTAGACGCCGTGTGTTGTCGTCTTTAAACCAGCGGACAGCCGCCGCCTCAGTGTGAGTTTACCTGTTGATATGAGGTGGTGTACACCATGACGTTCTGCTGCTGACCGTCTGCTGTGATGATCCCAGCTGGCAGCGGATTTGCTGATGAAGGGAGAAAAGTGCATGTTCATGAGACCGTGAACAGCTTGAGAACTTTAAAGGGATAGGTCAGATTATTTTGAAGAGTGGTTGTGTGGGGTATTTATCCAATAGATGGAGGTCAACATGCCCCCAGTTTGGAGAAGCAGCAGGGGTACCAGTGTAGGAAGTTTAACAATGTACTACTGCGGACAGGGTCACTTAAAAAAAGATCCACCTAAATAAACTAATATCAGTTGAAGCGTGCACTATATTTAGAATATTTTCACCACTTTACTTTTCCATCAGACAGACTTTTCTGACAGGAAACTGCCTTTATGTAAGCCACATATTGCTCTCTTCAAACTGACCAAACCTCATAGACAAAATCATGAATTTTACCTTGCAGAACACAGGAGCTGCTGGTCTACTGCCGCCCCAATTGCATAGTTTTTTTGTGTTACTGTGTGACTTCAATGAATCTAAACTAACCCTTTAAAACCACCAAAGTCACACAATTACACAAAAAAAGCTAACAGATTGAAGCAGCAGTAGACCAGCAGCTCATGTGTTCTGAGAGGTAAAATGACTGATTTCGCGTATGGAGTTTGGTTGGTGTGGAGAGAGTGATATTTGGCTTTTATAACTACAGTTTCCTGTCAGAGAAGGTTGTGTGATGGAAAAGTAAAGAGGTAGAAATATTCTAAATATAGCGTGTACTTAAATGGATATTGATTTTTTTCAGGTGGACCATATTTTAAGTGACTAAAATATGTTTTGTTGCTGACCCAGTCTAAAGCAATACACTGTTCAGCTTATGAGCTGGTGCCTCTTTCTGCTTCTACAAAGTGGGGTCGTGTTTACCACCATGTACTGTAGGTAACACAGAGACTTTACACAAGTACCTCACACAACCATACTGTGAATAATCTGAACTATCCCTTTAATAAATGCACGTGAAAAGACGAGGAATAGAACCTAACATTAGGGTAACTTCTACAACGTTCACCATAAAATCTGAAGCATTTCTACTTACTGAAGCTGTCGTCTGTGAGGTCTTCTCCCAGGCTTTCTCCCACTGACACCCCTGGGATCCCCTTCTCCCCTTTCATGGCCTGGAAAAAAAAAACAGCAGAGAGAGCAGAGGAGAGAACATCACACATGTGACCACAGCAACGTGATGTAAACTGGAAACGAACTTAGGGCCTCTGCAGTCACATGTGGAACCAGTGAAATCAGATGATGAAGAGGGAAAAAAGCCTGCCACGCTGACTGAAATGTATAATAAAAACATTTGACTCCACAGTTACTAACAAGGTTCTCTCTTCATTTCAGGGATTCGTGGTATGGTATAAAAGAAAACAACAAAAACAAAAAAACAAAACTTAAAATCATGATGCTGGGACATTAGTTGGGGTCTGTGCCCAACAAACTTGTTTTCTTACATCAGGAGAACAAGATTTGTAGGTCAGAGCATCTATGCAGCACTACAGTGATTCCTTAAAATGCTGTTCTGTCTAGAGTTGCAATAATTAATTAATTTTTAAATTAATAGCTAACTGTTTTAATAACTGATTAAGCAGTTTGAGTAATTTTTTTAAAAGACAAAAGTCAAAGTTCTCTCATTTCAGCTTCTTAAATGTGAATATTTTCTGGTTTCTTTCCTCCTCTCCGTCAGTAAACTGAATAACTATGGGTTGGACAAAACAAGACATTTGAGGACGTCACCTTGGACTTTGGGAAACACTAATCAACATTTTTCACCAAGGTCTGACATTTTGAAGACCAAACAACTAATCAACAATAAAAATAATCATTATTTGCAGCCCTAGTTCTGTCGCACGTTTTTCCTTTATCCAGAAATTACAGCCTCTGTGATTGGGATGTTACACTGAAAATTCAGTGATATTTTGATTAATTTGTTTAACTTTAATGTAGAAACCTTGAAATCAGAAGATCATAAGTGAGTCAAAAGACATGTTTCTCACTCGGCACTCGTGTCCCAGCTACGCCTGACGGGAGTAAACATGCCCTTCAAGTCTATTTTTTCAACAATACTGAAAATGTACGTTATCCACATTTTGTAACCTAGGTGGAGTAGAGCGTGCTCCACAGCCGGAGAGCAGCTCACTCTGCTCCACTTTAATCACCCAGACTCTCCTCTCACTTCACCCTGCAGCTGGGAGGCAAGACACAGGAACATAATTTCTGCAGGGTTTATTCTGTGGGCAAACTGTACATTTACCACCACGAGAGAACTTCACTGCTAAACTTTAATCCCCCTGTTCTGAACACCAACACCTGCCTGCTCTGAGCGCAGCTACCGGCACTCGCTTTTGCTCACACATGCATGCACGCACGCTGCTGTGCCATAGGGGTGGAAGGTATAAACAGTTAAAGTACACCAGTATAAATTTGCATGTGGTATAAATGTCGACTGTGTGATACCGTGGTAGAGCCTCACTTTGCTTGACCAAAAAGCAACATTATAAAAAGTTAGAACAAAACGTTATAAGCACAGAAAAAGGACCAATACCGTTCAGAGCTTTATCATATTTGAAGATATATGGCAAACTAAGCTGAACAGACTGCACACAGACAGCTTTGGTTTTAGTTTGTTTGTAAGAATTCACTAGTGACCACAGTGAAGAGGAGGAGGAGCTGGAAAAAAGACCGGTTTGACTGCCACTACGTGGACATGGTTCAGGTTGCACAACAAGCACATAACAATAAACAACAAAACAACAAAAATGTGCAAATCATGTCAGACGACAGTGATTATAAGTGGTGGTTATGTTTGACATATTTGAGAAAAGGTTCTGTATTTTTTTTTGCACATTAAATATTCTTAAAATCCCTCTGTACTATGTGAAATATGTCCTGGTAGTGCAGTTAAACAGTTACCATCCATGTTTGCAGTCTAAACAAGGGCTGGGGTAATCAAATTACTACTTTATTTATTGGATTGAGGTATTTTAGATAATTCAACACAAGCTGTGACTAAACTTCTCTCGCTGAAGTTCCCAACACATCTGGTAACCCAGCTGCTTCATGATCTGTCTTTTCCTATCCAGCTGGGCTGCGTTTAATGAGTAGTCACAAACGAACTGGGCTGCTTATGATTATTGTTCATGATCTATAAACCGT
>JAJHUR010077799.1:0-38878 GCA_027495735.1 Lutjanus campechanus | reverse complement strand
TATTTCTTTTTCTGACAACTTTTCACTTCTATTTCCTACATTTGAACACAAATATCTGTACTTTCTACTCCTCACAATTTCAAAACAGGAGAGCTAAACAGCCTGCAGAGCCCGACTCACTGCACTCGTCATGCAGAGTTTTAAGGATTTAATTTGAGCAAACCGGAGTAGGTGATTGTTGGGAGAGTAGACAGACAGTTTTGGTGAGCTCTGCATGTTTTTCTGTGGAGTTTGAATGAAGTGCGTTTGAATGAGTTAAGGAGCCAGTCAAGCTCATCATAGCTCGGTAAAAAGAGAAAGTCATGAATTCAGAAGATGTACGGTTGTAGTTCTCTGTTTAAAAACGAAAAACAAGTGTGAAAATATATAGTTTCTTGATACTTTGTGAGTTTAATTGGTTTATTGGCAAAATTTACTGAATTTGCCGCTTGTGCATGTCTCCCAGCTGATGCTTGAGAGGACTGGAGGAGGTGGGAGGAGGGATGAATATATCACCAGTCGCCAGTTGATGTGCTGATGATTGCCGGTTGGAAAATTTTGACATATCGCCAACCTTAGTTCGGTTAGCTTTGCACAGAAACAACTGGTAGAAATCTTCTTCAGAGGTTGACTTCTTACTTTGAGTTTGAATTTCATAACCTGTACTTTTTCACTTTTACTTGAGTAAAAAGGTTGAATCAGCACTTCTACTTTTACCAGAGTCCTTGTTTTTTTTTAAAAAAAAAAACATAATTATGTATACTTCTACTTGAGTAAAGAATGTGTGTACTTTTGTCGCTTCTGCCTGGACACATATTTTAATTTAACAAAAAAAAAAGAGCTCGCCAAATGTTAAATTAAATGCAAAAATTATGTTAAAGTGAGGTTTTTAGTGCAGATACATTAGCAGCACTCAGTGTCTGAGTGTTGAGTCACTGGGTGTTGAGGTGGAGTCAGAGTGGTGTTGAGTGCCTGCAAGATGAGCAGAATGAGGGAAAAGAAAGATTATAGATGATAATGAGCCAGAAACTAAGAAATTGGATGATGTGGGAGGCAGGAGGGAGGAAAGGGTTGACTTCGAGTGAATGCAGCCTTGGCTCTGTCTCATGTTTTAACTTAACCAAACTTTCCATTCCAGACAAAGATGTGATAAAAAATTAATTATTTTACGCCACGCTAGCGTTGGGGCTCTAGGAGGAGCAGTGTTGTTCAGTTCATCACTTCAGTTCAGACTGGAATATTTAAACAACTACTGGATAGATTACTCATTCATGTTTCCCAGACATAAAGTCTGCTGACTTTGATGTTCCACAGAGTTTTCCTCCAGTACAATGTTTCTCAAACTTTTTACACCTCAGAAAATATTAAGGTCTCCAAGTACCAGCTGCGATTGCAGTGTTTTCAGTCTGTTCATTTTCCCTCCTCTCACTATCTTGCCATCACAATTTCCTACATACTGATAAACATGGATGATGTATGTGTGCTGACATGATTGTGACGATGTAGCTGTCTGATATTGAAACAAAATATTGAAAGACAAAACCTATTTTGAATTACATTTCACTGATCTCATATTTCATGTATTTTGTTCAGAATTGGTAGTATTTTGATAGCATTGTTTTTGTTTTTTTGTTTTTTGTTGTTGTTGTTTTCGTCCAAATTCTGACCTTCCTCTGCGTACCACTAGAGGGAGCCTGCGTACACGTACCACAGTTTGAGATCTAGGTTCTAGTGCTGCCCAAACAACAACTCCGGGTCTATAAAAATGAAGTCAATGCGAAAAATGCAGTTCTTCAAATAGCCTCTTGAGGTTGGCCCCAAACTCAAGCACAAATAAACATGTTGACAGCCTGGTACAAGAAATGATTTTGATCTCCACCCATGCACCACCTCTTCACCCATTTTTAGATTAGCTGGGAACCACTGCACTGTGGGTACTTTTCCACCAAATTACCTCTGGTTCTTGAACCGGTTCCATTCCAGATCCTTGGAACTCTGGGGTTATCTAGTGAACCAGAAAGCGTTTCCAGCAGCTTTGAGTGGAACCATTTTAATCAGCGTTGTCTTCAACAGGGGGTGCTGCACTTTGCACAACAACCTGTTGAATTTGAGACACGCACTTTGGTTCCCAAAGAAAACCTGTTTTTTTGTGTGTGTTGGGAACAAATCTTTCAGGTTCAGGACCAGCTCCTTTTTGGTGAAAATGTTTGGAACGATTCAAAAGTAGGTGCTTGAACCAGAACGAGGCTGATTCCGTGTTGGTGGAAAATGCCTGTGAGCTTCAGAAACCTATGAATGGTGTCACAGAGACTAGTCACATGTTATATACAGTCTTTGGCACCACTATGAGATTGCTGCAGGGATGATGTAGAAGGCCAACCCGGAAGTTAGCATCTTTCTGGTTCTGTCCACAAAAAGCCAATGATATTTTCCACTGAATTTGTGTTTAAAGCAGAAAATAAGCTCTGTGGCAAACAAAAGTTTAGGATACTTACATGTTTTGTTCAGCAATATAATCTTTACACACCACCTGTGTTACTAAGTGACTTGTGTTTGGTGTGATGATGTTTAATATCCATGACAACTCACTGCAGTCTCATTCAGCCACGTGTTAGCAACCCCCTTTTTAAAAGACATGTAAAAACTTCAGAATTGACGGGTAGGGTATTTACTAATGAATTTTATGTCGTAGAACAAAATGTGACAACCTCTTGAGCTTGTGTTAACCACAGACCAGATTTCAGGAATTCGATTCAAAAAACCAATTAACTTAGAGAAGTGCTAATATGATAACTGATTTCATGTTTTAGGACTCATGCCTGCGTCACTCTGGTGTGTTTCTGAGTGAAAAAACTATTGCATGGACTACTGTGAAATTTGCAGAAGATATTCAAGACAGGATCAGTTCTAATGATTTTGATCCCCTGGCTTTAATTTAATTTAGTGCCATAATCTGGTCAGTATTTCATCTTGCCTAATACTTGCAAAACTAATGAAATTATAAGCAGTATAGTAATTAATGTCACCCATAGGCTCCTGAAGAGTCATTTTGAAGCTCACAGTGTGGTGGCTCTGGCGGTCGCCATCTTGGCAGTGCCTGACTCTGCTAACTCCTAGCTAGTCCAAAAAGGGCAAACAGTTGGAGTGTGGGTGGAGCTGAGGCGGTCGAATGAAGCTCCTACCTAGCAGCAAGCCATCTGTGACACCCAAAGGTTTCCGAAGAGTCATTATGAAGCTCTCAGTGTGGTGGATCTGGCCGTCACCATCTTGGCAGCGCCTGACTCTGCTAACTCTCGGCTAATCCAAAAAAAAAAGGGGAAGCAGTTGGAGCGTGGCTGGAGCTGAGGCAGCCTACCTCAGCAGCAATCCATCTGTGACAGCACCATAGATACATTTTATAAGAAACTAGGTAGTGAATGCAAAGATGGCACCTATTCAGTCCAATGAGAGTTTCTCGCCTGGCAGATAAGCCAAAAAAGTTGTTTCTCCAAACGCTCTTGCCTGCAAGTTCCCACTCGGTCCACAGACTTTACATTGTGATGATGTCACTGGCTTTTAAATAGCCTTTTTCAGCTCAAGTAAAGTTTTTCACATTGAAAAAAATCATCATAGAAAGAGTCATAACTGACCTTGTTTGCAGTTTGAGTTGTCCAATCAGCAGTTTTACAGACTTTTATCATTTTGGCCTATGGGGGGAAAATGTTTCAATGCAATACCACAAGTGACCACTGGGAAAAATTGGCAGCAATCCTGAGCACCAATACCCTGTCTAGTTCCATAAAAAGCTCTATGGACAGGGCGGAAGTTTAGCTCAGTTGGTAGAGCGTCCGCCCCATGTATCGAGGCTGCTAGTCCTCTGCAGTGGCCGCTGGTTCGACTCCCACCTGCGGCCCTTTACTGCATGTCATCCCCCTTCTCTTCACCCCCTTTCCTGTCAATCTCCAGCTGTGCTATCAAATAAAGGCACAAAAGCCCAAAAAATATAATAATAAAAAAAAAAGCTCTATGGACATCACCCACCTGTCACTCAAAGTGGGCACGCCCTGAATTATACAGAACTTTAAGCCTTAATGTAAATGAAATGGTTGAGATACAAGAGTTCATCCCCTGCACAGCTGTCATGAACAAGACAGTTAGCTTAACGGCTGCAAACTACTAGGCTAAACTAAGATGATGAACCTGGTAAATATTACCAGCTAAATGTTAACATTATCACACTGAGCATGTTAGCATTTAGCTCAAAGCCTCCTGTCTACAGGAAGTACAGCCTTGTAGCTCTGCTAGTATGGGTTTAGACTTTTAGTTTTGATATTCTGCTCTTCACTGTGGTGTTTCTGTGCCATATTGCTCTTCCAGAGGTCACTTTACTTGATCAAACAAGTTCATCATATTTATACAGTATGTATGCACTGAGTAGTCGATATCCACTAAACACTTGATCCCAAATAGTATGATACTGTGGCATCTTCCTCTTTGGATTTTCTACTGGTTTCAGGGAACCTGCAGCTCTTTTGCCCCCCTTTTTGACAAAAAAGATGTATGGAAATGATATTTTTCTTACATTGTAATTTTCATTTATCATTGTTGTAGGCCTAAAGTGATTCTTTAGAATCTAAACTCTATTATCGATCTAAAATGTTTATTTTTCTTCAACATAAATATGCGTCATAGCTTATGTCTATAATTTGGTGCTTTTTCCTCTAAAATTTGCTGGTGGTCAGTCTAGGGAGACTCAACGCTAAGCTAGCTATGGATGCCAAACCCAAAAAAAGAAACATCTCTGAGAATTTAATCGTGGCAGCTCCAGACAGATTTTTCTTTCTTTTTTTGGCCCAAAATGTTTCTTTTGAAAGAAAAGGTTACAGACCTCTTGTCCGTTCAGTCACAGTCATCACCACTCATGCATTCACTCTCAGCTCTTTCTCTATTTATTCCAAACAAACTGCCTTTGCTCTTGCTTAAAAAAGAAACCGTATCAGTTATACAAGACAGGCATTGAGCAGAATGCAGCACAGACAGTCATTAAGTTCTCTTTATACTAGAAAAATTGTTTGTGCTGCAGGATGTCTATGTAAATGGAAGTTTGGCAATGAGACTGAAAAATGAATTGGCAATAGATGTGACTGTCTTGCTAATGTTTTCTGATGTTATTATGAAAGTATATTTAGTGTCCAAGTTTGTCTGTGCTCTGTAGTTTCTCTTCAGGGCCCAAACCAGCGCAGACTGTACAAGGACCTGATGAGTAACTACAACCCACTGGAGAGACCCGTCTCCAACGACTCGGAGAACGTCACCGTTCACTTCGGCCTCACCCTCATGCAGATCATGGATGTGGTGTGTAAATATTGTCTCCCCACACATACGTAGCGAGCATATGCGCTGCACAAGGTGGTGTTATGATCACTCACTCTTGTTTAGGTGATAATTAGTTGTCTATCATTTATATAAAATTGTCACTTTCTTCTCTCTTCACAGTTAAAATCAATGCTCATGTGTACGAATATTCACTTTTCTGATATGGGTAGAGTCAGTACTAACAGTTATTTTTTATTTGATCAAGTTTTCCAGTTGTTTCTCATGCATATACTACATTTTGGATCATGTACATCTAGTTAGGAAGGTCTTTAAAGGGATAGTTTGGATTATCTGATGTGGTGTTGCATCAAGTACTTACTGATAGCAATGCACTGCTGTGGACAGAGTCAGCAACAAAAGGTATTTTAGTCACATAAAAAAAGGTCTACCTAAAAATATCAATACCAGTTTAAGTGTACGCTATGTTTAGAACGTTTTCATCGTTCTAACTTGCCATCAAAAAGCATTTTGCGATGGGAAACCACCATTTTATAAGCCAAATATCACTCTCTCCAAACTAACCAAACTCCACTGGTGGTCTACTTCTGTCTCAGTCCGCTAGTTTGCTTGTGTTGCTGTGTGACTTCAGTCAATTCGAACAATTTAAAACACAGAAGGGACTGAAGAATAGATCGAGGCAACAGTAGACCAGCAACTCCTGTGTTCTGCAAGGGAAAAATAATTTGCCCAGGAGTTGGTTTGGAGAGACCAGATCCCTACAACCCAACTATGGGACAAAGAGTATGTTTGTGTGGGATAATGTCAGACATGTTATCAATGCTGGGACATAGTCTAAAATTTTTATAAGCAGTAAATAACTTCTATTCTGCCCATTAGCTTGTACCACCTCTGTGCTTTGTCCTCTGGTTGATTCAATGGAACACAATAGACAACAGATCAGTAGTTTTCTTCTGTGTTGTGGCTTCTTTCCTTGTCTTTGTGGTAGTTTAAATCACTTTCCACCTAAATCTGCTGAGTTTCTGACTTTGACACAGTTTTTTTTTCACATAGGCCCTGGGGGAGTAAAGACAGCGACAGGTTAATCTGCACCTGACCCACGTGTGCACAGTTTGATTGGCATTAAGCACCTCCGTGATGATAGCCTTTCTCTGCTCTCTTCACAACCATTGGATAAAATTTTTAGAAAATGCATCTGTCCTGCAGAGGTTTGACTTTTGATAACTCGAGCCAATGTGGGACATGGTCTCAATATGTGGGATGTGGGACAAGGGATAAAAATGCTGTTTAGTTCCAGATAAAGTGGGACATCTGGTCACCCTAGCGATATTTGGCTTATATAACGGTAGTTTCCCATCAGCAAAGGCTGTCTGATGGCGAAGTGAAGTGGTGAAAATATTATAAATGTAACTGATGTTGATTTTTTTTTTTTAGAGGAAACTTTTTTTAGTGGATAAAATACTAGTTGCTGCTAAGCCTGTCCACAGCAGTACATTGCTTATAAGCAAATAAGAAATAAGCAGAAAGGAGTATAGAAGCTAATTAGCTTCTATACTCCTTTCTGCTTCTACAAACTGGGCCCATGCCAAACATCTACTGTAGTTAATACACTAACTTGTCAATAAGTACCTCATACAACCCCATTTTAAACGATCCAAATGATCCCTTCAAGTCATAAATTCAAAGTGCAATTGATGCAGACAGCTTTAGCAGAACTGATGAGAAAGAACTGTGTTAGTGTTAAACAGTAGTGTGAAACTGCTGTGAACGCAGCGTGATTCTGTAATGTTTCTGGGTAACACAGAGATTACAGATTAAACGGTTGTCACAGATTCCTCCTTTATGAAACTTAAAGCGATAGTTCCCCCAAAAATGAAAATCCATACATTATCTACTCACCCTCATGCTGATTGAAGGTCAGGTTTAGTTTTGTTTTTTTGTTTTTTTTAGTCCACGAAACACTGCTGGAGTTTCACAGGAAAACAGCGTTGCAGAATCTCCCAAACAATGGAGATGAGGGAGAGAGTAGATAATAACTGAATTTTGATTTTTGGGTGAGCTATCCCTTTAAAGTGAGTCTCCCTGATGCATGTCTATAGGTCCTGTTTGTGCATGTGTGTGTGTATTTCGGGCCTGTGTGTATGTAGAAAAAAAAATGACAACAGAGTGAAAAAATGTAATTTCTCCTCGGGGATTAATAAAGTATGACTTAACTTAACTTAACTTAAAATACTTACATATACAAAAAAAAACCTGAATCATAATATTAATAAATATCATGTTTTTCTAACAGGATGAGAAGAACCAGGTTTTAACAACCAACATTTGGCTGCAGCTGGTAAGACTTTTTCCTGTACAATATATGTGAGTTCACAGAGAAGCTAACACACACACACACACACACTACATTTTATTACACTACATTTTTAAAGTTCAGAGGTAGTGCGGCTCGTCGATCCGCGGCTCCACCAGAGGATCCCTGGGCAAAAATACTGAATCCCAAATTGCTCCCGATGGCTGTGAGTGTGTGTGTGAAAGGGCCGTGATTATGTGTGTGAATGGTGTGAGTGTTGGAATGTAGTGTACAGCGAGTTGAATGGAAAGAAGACTAGAAAAGTGCTATATAAATGCAGCTATTTACCTCTATTCACCATATGTTTATCTCCCGCCTCTTTAGGGGTCCACAAGCCCATTCTAAGTTCTGTTCCATAGTAGCTGCACATTATGTGAATGCATCATAACGTGCTGTAACCAAGCAACAGAAGAAAGGCCGATTTACAAATGAGCGGTTTCAGGCGAAAGTAACAAAACTCGAAAAAGAAGGAAGGGTCCTTACATCACTACAGAACATCCTGTGCTTCAGACTTTGTGTCAGTTCTGTTGACGCTCATGTGAGATGCAATGACCATCATGCTCTTTGGAAACCAACAGCAAATAAACAAATAAGAGGCGTTTCTTCATCAGAGATCATGCAGGCGTGGATATGTTGAGGTTTAGTGTGCTTCTCCATACGTCTCCCATAGGCTTCAATAGAACTGACACCAAGCAGAGCACAGGATGTTCTATAATGACGTGATGATCCTTCCTTCTTTTTTGGTTTCTTTGAGGTGTTTCAAGAGTTCTGTTTTCTGTGGGAAAGAGTGGGAACAACCTTTATGTGGACTTCGAGCTGGGTGACTTTGGGCTTTGTAACTTTGCAGATCTTCTACATGCACAGAAAAGTTTTGTAATACCACACTGAGGGAAAGGGGGGAAAAAAAACAAAAAAGCAAAATATGGCTACTTTAATAGTAAATCCATCCTTTTCCTGCATCTACTTATCCTGTTGGTGGTCACCAGATGCTGGTGTCTGTCTTTTTCGGTGATTATGTGATGGACTATTTCTTGGCTGTGAATTGCTGCAGTCCTAACAATGATGGCAAGACTCCAGGAAGTGAAGCACATAATCCTACAAAAAAAAAACACCTCATGTTTACACCTCAATTTATGCAAGATTAAAGGTCCAGTATGTAAGATTTACGGGAATTTAGTGGCAGAATATGGCAGAAATGGAATATAATTTTTCATTGTTGTATAGTAATTTAAGAATTAGATGTGTTGTGTTTTTGTTATGTTAGAATGAGGCATTTTTTACGGCCATGCATCTTCAGTAGCCCAGAACAGACAAATCACGGTCTCTTCTACATGCTTGGAAAGGAAGAACAAGACGAGATGCCACTAAATCCTATGTATTAGTCCTTCAAACAAATAAAATATGACATGTTAAAGTTCCCATGAAAGCGTAGTGAAGTGCTTATTGCTAACATGTTCCCAGTAAAAGAGGCAGTTAACGAGGGACTTGTTGCAGACATTGATTGGCATTCACAGCAGCCAATAGCACTGCATGTGCATTACGCCCCACGCGCCGTGTAACAAAAATGGTTAGTGGATCTAACGCTTGGAGGGAGAGCGGTCCTTGCTTGCTGACTTTTCGTGGGCTGTGAGCGCCCAGCGAACAAGGCCAGAGCGAGGACCAAAACAGCCTCCGAGACCAACGGAGGCCAGTTTGACAGGGAACAGGTCACAGTACCAAGGTAGCGTTCTAGCTGAGTTTGGCTCCAAGCGCCCCGGTGCTAACCGAGCTAAAGTCACATATCTAACTGCTAACTTCTATTAGCTCCCATTATTTATTTTCCTAAGACTGTTCTGCCTAGCCCCACCCTACCATGCTGCGATTGGCTAGTACTTATTGCCTGAACGACTCTTTCTTGTGACTGGCAGAAAGTTCTTTTAACATTGTGAAAGGGTCTATTTTAACCATAAACCACAATCTTTTCCTTAAACTTACTGATGTAGTTTTCATTTTCGTGAGTCTAAAAAAAGTTACCCATGTAGTTTTTGTGCCTAAGCCTAACCAAACTGTGACTGAAAACTGAAAATAATCTCCTAGGTGAGAGTTCTGTGTTTTATCCGTTCATCCACCACAAACTCCTTGCTTCAGTTCTTCTAACTACCAGTTCATTGACACTCACAGCCAATCAGCACACAGTAGTTGTACAGTAGCCTATCACAGCACAGTTGGGCAGGACTAGGTGGAACAGTCTTGGGGTGATGGGAGCCAAAACCCAGCAAGAAAACAAGCTTTGTACGACCTCTTTGTTGTATTCCCTGTTGGTCTCGGAGGCTGTGTTTGTCAGGTGATTGTTCATGTTCATTGGGAGGCAGCTGAGCCTGGTTCTGTTGCTCGCTAATGGCAGCCAACAGTTACCATTAGCTACTTTAGCAACACGTAAGCTGCTACAGCTAGGGTTAACTGTCTGTAATTAAATCACTGAGAGTTGAAGCTGAGCAGCTGGAGGACGATTCTCAACCCTCAACCCTAATATGTCAACTTCGTAGCCCTTCTAAATTGAAGCTAAATAAGAATTATGGTTTAAAACTGTGTATTTTGATTAGCATTAAGAGAACTCCGAGCAACTTTAAAAAATGAAATGGCTGCTCACAACCACTATACTGTGAAATTAAGAAATTTAACATTTTGTCGACTCTGTGAGAAGTCGACTCTGTCAGATTTTCCATCTGACTACATTTAATAAAAAAATAAATCACTAGGCGGTCGGCCCATTACAGGGTTTAATAGCCAAGAAGTTAATCTTTTAAAATATATTTTCCCTGCATAATCGAAGAATAAAAATTAAAACCCTTTCAAAATACAGTTTTATCCCAGTTCTCACTTGCACATCGACTTTAACTTCATCTGAACTTTAATGTCGGAATTTTGGAGATGCTGGATTTTCTTACCTTTGGACAGAGCAGGGCTAACTCTTCACCCCACGTTCCAGTCTTTATGCTATGCTAAGCTAAGCTAACTGGCTGCTGGCTGTAACCTCATATTTACTTTACAAATATCAGAATCAGAATCAGAAATACTTTGTTAATCTCAGGGGGGAAATTGTAATAATCTTGTAATCTCATTTAACTCTCGGCAAGAAAATTTCAATTGAAGCATATTCCTCTAAATGTATAACTGTACCTTTAATTTTAGCTTTTACCGTGGCATTTAGTTTGTAATCACAACAGTTTAATGTATCGTTAGATTGTCTTTCATTTTTGTTTGCATCTCCTGTTACCCAGTCTTTTGCTTTTCTCTTCCAAAGGAGCACTATACCCTTTTCTCCCCCACACAGCGAGATGAGAAGTATGAACACAGATGCTTTATCGCAGCCTGTCCATTGTGTGACACGAGTTCCCCGCTGCTGCACTGTCAGCAAGCTGTATCAAGGCTGCTTGGTCTGTTTTAAATCACCCCTGTGGAATCACAGCTGCAGTCTCACTCAATCTCTCCCACTCCACACAGATCGACAGAGATCGACTTCGCATCTCCAACAGGAAATAGCAGCCACGGTATCTACCGTCTGTTAGCACCGGCCTAGCATATGTTAGTCTAGCGGACTCCGGGGAAGAGAGTTTAAATGTCCTGAAGATGGGTTCATCTCCGAAAGTCACTTTGAGACAGAGAAGATGTTTCTGTAGGATTACACATTCAATCATTCTTGCCTGAGAGTAGTAATTATAATATTTTGGACTGCCTCAGGTTAGTCTTGGAATTAACAAATTATAAATGCACAATTGTATGACATATTGCTCAATGACATGAATAATTGAGTGGCTTCAGTTTTGGTTTTAGGCACCATTTCCGTGCTTTGTTGAGTGTGATTTTATTATCGTGCCCTCGGTGAGTTTAATTAAAAGTGGCTTAATGGAATAGTTAGACATTGTGGGAAATAACGTTTTCTTGCCTGAAGTAAGACAAAAAGATTGATACCACTCTGCTACAGCAACCTGGCTAGTTTAGCTTAGCTTAGCTTAGCTTAGCTTAGCTTAGCGTAAAAACAAGGAATCAAGGGGAAACAGCTAGCCTGGTTCTCTCCCAATGAAGAGACATAAAATCCACCAAAGCTCAATAATTCAGCCTTCTTCAGGTCTGCCCTCTCTGAAACCTCGGTCAAACTACTGCTAAGTTTGACTATAATGAAAAGATAAACAAATCGTAAGTTAGCTTAAGTTAGCACAACACTAGCTAACTAGTCAGCTAATCAACATCAATGTTTCACTAGCTAGTTAGCTAGTGTTGTGCTCTGTTGCAAAATGCTAGCTAACTACCTAGCTAAAATACATCATATTTTGCTAAGTAGTTAGCTAGTATTTTGCTAACTTAAGATGTGACTATATATAGCTTTTACAGGTCCTCCAACAATATCTCTTAACCATTTTCAAAATGTGTGGTTCTTTTCAACATAAAAAGCCTAGCAAATAGCATTTCTAAGTAGCCTACAGGAAAGGAGAAAGCTGACCAGGTATACCAAGCTTGCTCAACTGTTATTGAAGCACAGAGCAAAAAGGGGCGGGACTTAGGAAGAGTCAACTGATGCATTAAATCGTTTGTTTAATCTATACAGAAAACAGCACCAGGCTAGCTGTTTCCCCCCGTTTCCTGTCATTATGCTAAGCAGTCTGCAGCTCCATATTTAATCCAATATGACAACATATTTTCATTAATACTGCAAGAAATCAAATAAGTATATTTCTCCAGCTGTCTAAATATTCTTTAAAAGTCTAGAGTGTAAGATTTAAGAAGACTTCTTGGCAGAAATATGTAATAAGTATGTTTTCATTGGTGTATAATCACCTGGAAATAAGAAGCATTGTATTTTCGTTAGTAAGCTGGTGAGAATGTGGAAATGGACTTTTTGAATGCACCATGTGAGCCGTACAGGTGACACCCTCCTCCAGTGTGTTTTACTCAGCCTTCATAAGTGACTGACCTTTTATATTTATTCCTGCTGGGCACAGCCATTATTTGAATACCGTGATGGTTTGAATTGATTAAAAATGAATTATAGATCTGATTTTTAAAAAAAATCCCTCATAAAAGGCCATTTCATCAAGGTGTAAAAAACAAAAAACAAAAATCAAGATATTATGTGTTGGCCTGGATGGGTTTTGTGCTTGTTTTTCAAAAAAGTCAGATGAGGTGAACGATTCAGCGTTCAAATCATGTTTTGATTCACACAAATCGTGATGTTATCACTTTAATAACTATAATCAGTATACTAGAAAAACAATTCTTTGTTTTGTTTTGTTTTTTTCAACTTTGAGCTCAGTCCTGTGAAAGTAATCAAGCATACAATACCCCTCAGCCCATTATTTACAAAAGATTAAGCATCAGGGGCCGTGTCATAGAAACTTACTATCTATGGTCTTATATCACATTTTTTTCCCTCTGATTTGGTATTGCAGAAGTAAATCCTTACTAACTTTAGGAATCCTTTACTTTATCCTATCTTATGTCAGGTTAGTCTGTTACCATAGCAACCAACACTACACATTTGTTTTGTCTCAGTGAAACTGTCAATGACATTTTTAAAAAATGGAACCAAAACAACAATGGGCACGTCTGTAGTGAAATCCAAAAAGTTTCTTTTGGGGGCGGGGGTTACAACAACTCAAACTTGGAAGATAAAAGAAAGGGAGGGGGGGATAAGATAGCAGACACGGTCACCGAATTTGGCATCCATTGTGTAAAAGCAAGAGAGGGGCAGCCACACGGATTAAGTTAGCTCACGTGACCATTAGCTACTGTACGAGAACACTACAGTTAGCTAGTGGTAGCAAACACAACTATTAGCTACTGTTAGCTAACATAGCTGTTAGTAACTGTTGACAAACACTGTTGTTAACTACTGTTAGTGAACACTACCATTAGCTACTGTTAGTAAACACTACTGTTAGCCACTGTAACACTACCATTAGCTACTGTTAGCTAGCTAGTTATTAAGTTAAGTGCTACTACAGTTGGAAAAGTGAAGGTTAGGAGAAGTTTGACGGTTATCCTGAAGGTGTGAGAGATTATTTAAGATTTTGAAAATAAGGATTCTTGTGTCATACACTTTTCTTCTTTTCTTCTTCAGTTATGATAGGAACCTTGCTCAGGAATTGTTCATCTGTTTTTCTCCGCCACTTTTGTCCCAACTGAAATATCTCAACATCTATCTGATGGATTGACATGAAATTTTCTATAAACATTCATGAGAGGAATTTTGTTGATCCCCCCGAAAACCAAGAGTTTTCCTCTTGTGTCTTCAGCAGTTTAGTTTTCACATATTTGTTGAAATAGCTTGATATCTGTTCCATGGATTGGCAAAAAAATTTTTTGTACAGACATTTAGATGATGTATTCTACTGACTTCTATGATACTTTGGCTTTTCTCTCGTGCCACCAGCTGGTTGACATTTTTTTGTCCAAATGTCTCAACAACTGCTGAGTGGATTTTCATGACATTTCCTTCCAACGTTCATGTCCCCCTCAGGGTGAATTGTAATAACTTTGGTGATCCCCTGACTTTTTCTCTAGTGCCATGATGAGGTCAAAATTTAAAATTTTCCAGTACTTTAGTTTATGACCAAACACTAAACTAATGGCATTCCCATTAGCCCCAGCTGAACTTTGTGTTTGCTGCTAATTAGTATATGTTAGCATGCCAATCAGTGGCAGCTGGTGAGTAAAAAAATTGGGAAGGACAGGAGGAGCTGGCTACTTCTACTTTTTATGTTCAATGAAAAAAATAAGCAGTAGTTTACAGGAATGATTAAAAAACAGCATCATTTTATTCAATCCTGTTGTTTCCAGATTAACCATACAAGGCTAGTGAGGCCTATTATGTAGATTACAACAAACTAGAGAATAAATTACAACAATAACATATATCCGACTGCCAGTTTACAAGCTAAACAGCATAAAGTGCGCTTTCAAGAAGATTATAAATAAAGTTTTGTTATTTGAGAGGTGTTGATTCAACTTGTCAGCCATTTTGGAGACTGTTTGAAGACTGAGACAGGTTTCTAATATTTAATTCTAGTCTCACTGACACAAATGTTGGTGGACATATAACAAATACAAAGCAGACTGCTAATGGCCAAGAGCTATACTTGAAATTGCCTGTTAGTATCAATGGTGGTGCTGGAGTAGTTGTTGATGGGGTGTCCGATTTGGAAAACTTTGCCCCCCTGTTAATAATTCCCAACGGCTGCTGTGATGAACATGGCAAACATACCTTATCATAGATAAATGGTTCTTCACTGCATTGATATCTGCCAGTAAGTCCACACAGTTCTGTACACTTCATACTGTTTGAAATGCAAAAAAAACAACATTTCTTGGAATCTAAAATTCGTATTCCTCCCCTGATGCCACTGAAACCTGCACAGGGATTTGAACTCAATTCTTGTAACATGTCAGTGCGTAATGTTACTCACAGCTGCTGTCACATACATTTATTTCACCCAGCTGTCAGTACAACTTAAAAAACACATTATAGTGTTGAATCTCAGCTTGAGCTCGGAAATAATCTTTACAAAAGCGTAGTAGACGCAGATTCCCCCCTCCCCCAAAGATCTGGAAGTGAAATCTGAAAAATACATGATGTTTTCTGTAACCCACAGAAGTGGAATGATCATTACCTCCAGTGGAATACATCGGAGTATCCAGGTGTGACCAATGTGAGATTTCCTGACCATCTCATTTGGAAGCCAGACATTCTGCTCTATAACAGGTAGGTTTTGTAAGGACAGATCTGCTGGGTGCTGCAGTATAATTGGATATGCATGGTGTCAGGCTCAGCATGAATGCATTGTCCTCTGCACAACATAATGGGGGGGATCTGGGAGGGATGATGAATATTTGTGTTCCAGAGTTAAAAAACAAGACTGTTAAAATGACACTTGGCAACGTATCTGATCTGACTTTTCATAAACATAAAAGGAATAATCTGTCTCGGCTCTGTGATCCTGTGTTAAAATATGTAGCTAACAAAAACATCAGGGCTCATGCAAGAACCACAACACTATAAACACATACTCAAGTGGCACGTACAAGAGATGTTATGGATTTAGAATTACATCTTTGGTATAAACTAAATTCTCGAGGGGGCCCAAAACTTGAGGAAGGGCCCTCTAGAGTGCCTTCTAGTGGCCAAAATTGTGAAAAAGTGTTGTCTAAGGTGCCCTTCCATTGGTCCTCTGCCCTGCATGTTTTAGATGTTTCAGGTTGTTATCAGGATTCTGCAGAGGCTTGATGACGAGCTGATCATTTGAATCAGATGTGTTGGAGCAGGGAAACATCTAAAACATGCAGGGCAGAGGTCCCTGAGGACCAGGGTTGGGAAGCGCTGCTCTAAGGTGCCCTTCCAGTGGATATAGAATTACATCTTTAATATAAACTGAATTCTCAAGCATTCCAGAAGAAAATAAAATAGTTCAACTTGATAATTAAATGCCTTGAAAGTGAAGTTAGGAATTGGGTGCACTAGGGTCCCCCTCCAGTGGACAAAATGTGAAAATGTGCCCTTTAAGGTGCCCCTTCCGGTGAACAAAACATGAAAAATGGCCTCTAGGCTGCCCTTCCAATGGAGAAAGTGTGATACAGTACCATATAGGAGTTAATAATTCCCTGTGTATTTTTATTATGGGGGTGTAGTAGTAGTTCTTTCTGGTGCCCCCGCCCGTCCCTCAGACCACCACTGGTGTGTTCTTTCTTTTTTGCTCTTGGTGACAGTTTTGGGAATTAAAACTTGCACAACAGGTCACCTTCGACAGTAATTTGGAAGTGTTGAGTTTGCTAATGAGGATCAAATCTCAGTAACGTGCTCCTGCTCACATGCAGGTGGTATTCATCAAGGTGAAATGAGCAATTCATGACAAGTTTGCGGTGTTGAGAGGATTCGCATAATGAGACACTAACGATTAAACCTCAAGGCACGAAGTAAGAGAGGCTCAGAGTAAATACATAGAAATGTTCTTTCATGAGGCCCATTGCATCAATTTAAAGGTCAAACTTTTTAGTTTTGGTTCAACCAACACGCGCGTTGCAAAAACATCTTGATGTCCTTTGAAATTAAAATTAAATTGCAAACAAGCAATATGTAAATTCTGCCTTAAGGTCCTCTCTCACATCAAAATAGTAAAAAAAATTTGATGACGTTGTAAAGTGGTGTGGGATCAGGGGAGCTGTTATTTTCTCTTCACTTAACTTCACTTCTTCAAAAACACATCAAAAGCAATTTATTTTACAGTTAGTCATGTTTGCTGGTGTCTTTCCTCACTCTCTGATGTATCCAAAGTATCCTGTGTAGCGGCTAGCTAGCAAGTATTTTCAAGTCAAAAGGCTCATGTCCAAGTGAAGTGATGAGTAACTGGTGTTAAAAGTTCAAGTCGAAGAGCAAGTTTTTTATTTTTATTTTGTCAGGTTGATTCCAAAGTTATGAAATTTGTGACTCGAGTCCACACCTCTGAGGGGCCGTGTAAAATGATCCCACAAAGCCAAACACAAACAGCTGCCAGCTGCTTTATCTCCCTCAAAACAACTTTATTTTCCGCCAGAGCAGACAATTGTCTCTATAGCTCAGCAAAACATAAAAGCCACCTGAATGAAATGAATATATTCAGGTGGCTACATGTCAGAATAAGCTGGAATAATCAGGCTTTTCCTCTTATTTCTCCAAAGCATCAGACCTCATTAGGATAAGATATCCTGCAGAGAGAGACTCAGGCAGAAAATGAAAGCTCAATAAAACGCCACTATTCCACAAAACAAACTTAAACCTCATTCCTGTGGGAACAAAAAAAATGGATATTTCTCATTTTCAAAACTAAACATCTGTCAGAAGCTTGGAGTGAATGTATTTCTTTTTTAAACAGAAAGGTTAATCATAATCATAATCAATGTTACTATAAATTAAACAGTGTTGCTCTCGAGGGTGGGTTTGCCAGGGGGTCTGGACCTCCCTTCTCTGGGAAATCACAACCGTTGTCCCCCCTCAACATATCATGTAAACATAACTATATAATTTTTCATAAAATAATAATGTGCTCTGGGAGCACTTGTGCTAATTTTAGATGAAAGACAATTAAAAAATGTGTTTTTTAGCTTAGACAGAAGGTTTAAAAAGGTCAAACGTGGCCGCCATCTTGGCATGTGTGATTATGGAGGTAGGAGGTCGATTTTCAAGCAGTTTGCCTTGCTACAAATGTCACATGTGTATTTATGATACAGGATACTTGTTTAAATAAAAAATACTGCTCTTTTTTATATCAAAATGCTTTGTTTTGTAATATTTAAGATTAATTTGGCCATATAATTAGGTTATAAGTATATTCTTATTTGTCTTACTGCATGTGAAAGTGGCTGTCATGATGTAATTTTGGAAATAAATGAGGATTTATTCATTTAAAAAAAACATAATTACAACAAACATTATGTTAAAATATTACGTTTCTGGAACTGCTCTTATTTTGAGTATTATGTTCTACTATATGAGCTACTGAGATTAGACCAATGACATGTTTAAAAACTCCATAAAAGTTTCAGAAAAGGCAGATTCATACTGAAACTTGATGGAGACTCTTAGATGAGATAACTCCAGACTCACACCATGGCCCCTACTGGCCTCCTACTTTTTGCTATTGTTGGTTGAACATACAATAATCCATGTAGGCTATTAGACTGATACTGAACACTGCAATTTCATTATTGCTATTAATATTTAAGCAACATCACATGACAGTGAGTGCTGGTGGACTGAATATATCACGGTGATGATGTTCAGTCCAGCAGAACTCCCTGCTTTCATAAAACAGTACAACTATTTAACAGTAATACTTGACAACAGATTATGATTTCCCCCAAAACAAATAGTTCCACCACTGGACTGGACTGTTGCCAAGCAACAAACATTTTCCTGCACGTTAACGTTAGCTCGCTTGCTACTTTGTGTAGGTCTACATGTTACCGCAGTAGAGCTCTCAGCTTAGTTGTCCCAGCGGATCAATAAAACTGCCTCAAGACTGTATTCAGCTGGAACCTCTTGAGAGACTGAACGTCCAAACCGCTTGAAATGGTGCGTCTCAGTGCGTCAAACTGACTCTGGTGCGGTTTGTTTGTGGTCTGAAAGCCAACAAACCAAACACGGTATTTTACGATAGTATGTGTGTTATTTTAGCTGCATTTAAGAAGCTAAACTACTAATAAATCCATCTGTTGATCGTGAAAGCTGATCAAGGAATGATCTTATAATTTATATGTTAAAGCCATGTAACTATACAGTAGACTACATTTTGTAACAGTGGTAACAGGTATGACCATAACCGTGATTAACAGATCAAAAGCTGTTTAAACTGCTGTTCTTGTACTTTGTCAGATTAAAAGGTGTGTGACTGTGATCTCGCAGTAATAAGCTCTGAATCATGTACAAGACGCCTCCTGTCTCCTAACGTCTCCGTGGTCTCTACCTGTTAGTTGTGTTTGTCTTGTCATAATTAGTTAGTCATACTTGAAACATTAATGTAGGCTAACAGCACATTCAGGGAACGTCTCTCGTCCAATCAGATTACTTGGTCAGAACTAACTGTTAATAATAAAATTATTTAAAACATTTGAACATGCCGGTACAACGCGTATTAATCAATCACTGTAATAAGAGTTTCCTCTGTATACATTAATACAACAGTACTTTAGGGGACACTTTCGGTGTCCTCTTCAAGAATTGCTCTTGGGAAGTTTTTCTGTTTATCGTCCCTCCCTCCCTCAACAGTGAAATGAAATATCCACCCTTGGTTGCACTGATACTGCTTGTCCTGTTAGGTAAGCTGGTCTTCAGACAGGATCATTACCCTTCAAGGTTAGCGTTGCTCTGCAGTTTAAATATATGCAGCACAGTATGGAAGAGCACTTTGGAGCAATAAATCATTTAGACAAATGAATAAACTCAGATAAAAAAAAAAAAATAGATGGGAGAAAGAGCATTTTATTATATGTCCCTAATGGAAAATGCTTTAGAAATCACCATTAATCAATCTCTAGAAGAAAGATCAGAACAAATCACATTAGAGCCACTCTACTCTCCCAACAGCTAATGAGGGAGAAAGCATTGTTCTTCATTTGTCATTGTCCCTCTGAGTAAAGCCTCCATATGAGAGACTCTTTTGAATTAGTCGCTGCTGCAAGTTTCTTTCTTTTTCAAGCAACTCTTTCAACTTTAGCTCAACCATGCTTTAACCTCTGGGGAGTTCATTCAGAGGCAGTGAATTGTGGGAAACAGGGGAGAGTGAGGGTAACCACTGAATAACCATCTCCTGGGAAATGTTGCGTCAGTTGTGTCTCCTCGTGTGCCGTGGACCTGCTGCAATAATGAGTTAGAGAAATATTTGTATTTTTCACCACCGCATCTGTTCCGCCCGCTCATCCAAATTTATGTTGCATGCGTATAATTAATAGCGGTTCTTGCAAAGGTCATATCAGCGTATGAATTTATTAAGATGTTTTTCACCGAGGCCGTGCTCGGCGGTAAATACTGATGCAGCTCCGTGTGTTGTCCGCAGTGCTGATGAAAGATTTGATGCTACCTTCCACACCAACATTGTGGTCGACTCTTCAGGCTTCTGTGTGTATTTACCTCCAGGTAAGAGTCTAACACTCACTTCAACATTACACAAAACGTGTATCTAGTTTCATAAATCCACTTTGGCTGAGGTTTCTCTTAAATTATCATCTAAGGATGCCTTGGGAGAAAAAAAGGAGTTGCGTAAAATCAAGGAGTTCCTTAGCATGTTGTAAGAGAAAACTTTTAATCCCTAACTGTTTCCCTGAACTACTTAATTATTCCCTGATGTGTTGCTAAAAGGTCAATTTTTCTCAGAAATTGGCCCATAACAGACCCTTAAAAGTGAAATAATTAATGGTAATAGAAGAGGAGGAGGAGATACTAAGACATTTTACCCAATGGACACTATGAGGAAAGAGAAACTTGGAGAGTAAAGATTTGGCGTTAGCACTAGCAACTTGGTAGCCAGCCAGCCACGTTCACAACTCTGCGTCATATCTTAACATTAGCCTTTTTTTGAAATTCATCAGTTTTTGTCTGAATCCTTTCTTCCTGTCCCAGTAATATTTTCATATTTTATCATTACTTCTGTTATGATTTATTTCACAGCAGATTTCTCACATTAATTTTGTCAGTTAGGCTTCTTCTTCCTTGTATTTATTACGGCTGCTTATAAAAAATTACGTAGGATTATGTGCTTTTTCTCTCCATAATCTTTAAGAACAACATTCCCATCTTCTGTTTCTTTTTGTCTCTCTTTATTGTCCATTTTGGAGAAGCTAGCTGACATAGGTTAACTAGGTGTGTTAGCTAAGCTAGCTAACAACTGACAACCTGACAGACACACACACATATATGTACACTGCTTTGCCAAAAACAAAAAAGTCACAGACACTCACACTTTCATTGGACCACCTTTAGCTTTGATTACAGCATTCATTCACCGTGGCACCATTCTATAAGCTTATGCAATGTCACATTTATTTCTGTCCAGAGTTGCAGTAATTTTTCACCAAGATCTTGTATTGGTGATGGGAGAGTTGGACCGCTGCGTAAAGTCTTCTCCAGCACATCCCAAAGATTCTCAGTGGGGTTCAGGTCTGGACTCTGTGATGTCCATGTGTGAAAATGATGTATCATGCTCCCTGAACCCGATGAGTCCTGTCCGTGAATGTTCTCATTCGTCCAGGTCATTGTAAGCCAAAGAAAGATTAAATCGAAAGCAACTGGACTTGTTCAAAAGCCTTTTCTGAAGACGTTTCGCCTCTTATCCAAGAAGCTTCATCAGTTCATGCCTGTCAGACTAGTCAGGGCTAGTCTGAGTCCTGGTAGATGAGTCCTGGTATTGTCATCTTGGAATATACCCGTACCATCAGGGAAGAAAAACATACATTGATGGGAAAACCTGCTCATTCAGTATATTTGGGTAGTGAGCTCACGTCATTTTTTGGGCTCATAATGTTGCTGAACTTCGACCTGAGCAACTGAAGCAACCCCAGATCAAAACACTGCCCCCACAGGCTTGTACAGTAGGCACTAGGCATGATGGGAGCATCACTTCATCTACCTCTCTTCTTACCATGATGCCCCCATCACTCAGGAACAGGGTAAATCTGGACTCATCAGACTACATGACCTTTTTCCATTGCTCCAGAGTCCAATCTTTATGCTCTCTAGCAAACTGAAGCCTTTTTTCCCCCAATCAGCCTCACTGATAAGTGGTTTTCTTGAGGCTACACAGCTGTTTAGTCCCAATCCCCTGAGTTCTCTTCACATTGTGTGCATGGAAATACTCTTACTTTCACTATTAAACCCAGCTATGGGTTCTACTGTTGATTTTTTATATTTTGATTTCACCAAACGTTTAAGTGATCTCCAATCACAATCATTCAAGATTTTTTTTCTTCCTGGAAGATGATGGTTCACCACCATCCTTCCAGGTTTTAATAATGCGTTGGACAGTTATTAACCCAACTTTAGTAGTTTCATCAGTCTCCTTAGCTGTTTTCTGTGCTTGATGCAGGCAAATAATTTGACCCTTCTGAAACCGAATAACATAGATACATTAAAATGCCCTAAAACATCAAGATATGACACAAGAACACACGCATGCATTCTTATCTAACTTACAAACATGAACACACATCTTGTCCTGCACCTTTACGATCAAACAAACATTCACTGGGGAAAAAGCGCACTGCTAACATCAGTTAAGGAGTCAATAGGAGTCAATGAGAACAAACACAGAAAGCAGCTGGATTTATACTTTGAACATAATTGACCTGATGGACTAAATGAAAAAATTGATCCATGTTTATTTCCGTGTCTCAATGAGTTGTGTCCACGATGCTTTCATGATGTTCATTTATACATCCTGTGGCTTTAATGGTGCTGGCGCAGAACCTGTCTGTCCTATTAGAGAGAGATATTGGCTGGATGAAGGCAATTTAAACATTGACGCTGCCACCACTTCTTCTTACTCTGATGACGGGGGTCTTCTTGATGCCAAAATATTCACTGCTGCTCCTTATTAAGGCCCTTAAATATAACTGTGTGCTCTGGATCCTGTCTCATCGTCGTCTCTGGTGAGGCAACAGTGTCTGGCTTCGAGTCGGCTGATGTGCACAGATTTCTTCATCCTGTCTGTTTAGGGAACAATAACTATGATGATGTTTTTATGGTCTAGTGATATGCAAATATCATCAAACCACAGTCAGTAACTGACAGTCTCTGACAGTCTGATTTATTCAGATTTTTAAAAAATATATAAACCAAATTAATTTGCATTTGCAAGGTTTTAGTAGGCTACCTGTCAGAGGCACGCTTATCAAATAAATAATTTCCTTATTTTCCTTTTTATTTTATAAAATGTGTCCTCAGAAAGCTTCGTAAATATGATAAACTGTGTAAACATTATACTGTATTTTCTTTTGAGGATTGCTGCTAAGAGTTAGTGAGACAGCAACAGCTGCTGCTGAGTTTTCATGAATAAGAGCTTTTAATTAAGTCCCTAAAGCTATTAGCAAAAGTTTGTTTTTTACCCCTACAGGGACTTGTTTTCTTTGGCTTCATGGTTTTATTATATTGCCAGAAGTCTTGGCAGATATCTGGTTGTTTTTCTCAGAAAATAAGCTCTGTGGCGAACACAAGTTTATGACACTGATAGGTTTTGTTATGCAAGATAATGTTCACAAATGAACGCCACTTTTCTGGTTTCTTTGAAGCGTAAATGGAATCACCAGAAATTAAACGGTTGCCTGATTTGATGTCACCACCATTAAGTGACCAGTGTTCAGCATGATGACTTTTAATGTCCGTGACAACCTCTTTATTTCAGTCAGACACAAAAGCTTAAAAATTCATGGATGTATATTTTATGTTGCAGAACAAAATGTGAAAATTTTTTAATGAAAAACTTACTGACTTTGAGACAAAGGAACCAGAAGTGTTTGGTTTTAAGCTAAGCTAACTAGCTGCTGGTTGTGGTTTAATGTGATTTAATGGACATATGTAAGAGTTGTATTCATCTTCACGTCTAACTCTTGGGAATAAAGTGTTTGTCATGGGTTCTTTGTTAGACTAATGGTTCCATTAAGAACCCTTTTCATCCAGTGAACCCTTTCTGGATGGACTGGATGGACTTTTGTCAAATGTGTTTTGTACCATAATAAAGAGCTCTTGGTAGAACCCCCCAGGTGGGTTCTTGTTAGCACCCAAGATTCTAGACAGAATCCCAGAGAGGGATGTTGAAGTCCTTAAAGAACTCTTTTGTCAGTGGTTCTTTTTTTTTTTTTTTTTTTTTTTTTTTACCATAATATAAAGGGATTCTCTGTAGAACCATCTGGGTGGGTTCTAGATGAAACCATTGGAGTTTAAAAGGGTTCTAGGTGGAACACCCTGGGCGGGTTTTAGATAAAACACTTGGGATATAAAAGGGTTCTCACTACAGCCTCCCAGGGTGGGTTCTAGATAAAATCAATAGGGTTCTTGCTAGGTTCTTATTAGCACTGTTAGATGGTGGAAAGATTCCGGACAGAACCCCAGAGAGGGTTGTTAAATTTCTTGAAGAACTGTTTCGTCAAGGGTTTGTGCCATCAGTGGGTTCTACATGAAAACCTTGGAATGTAAAAGGGTTCTTGGTGGAACCCCCTGGGTGGGTTCTTGTTAGCACCCTGAGAAAGTGGAAAGAGAGGGTTCTGTGTGGAACCATTACACCATAGACGGATGCTCCTTCAGAACCTCTCATAGGGGGTTCTGGGTGAAACCTTTTGCTGATGGTTCTAGGTATAACCATCTATGTTGGGTTCTAGTGGAACCTTTATAAAAGGTTCTACCAGGGACAAAAAAGGGCTCTCCTATGGGGACAAGGTGTATAACCTCTGTGTTTTGCACTGGTTTCATCCCAGCAGCTGTACTTTAGTTACTGAGCAGTAGAACATTGAAGAACACATGGATCCATCACTATCACGTTCTGTTATTGATGCTTTGAGCAGTGATGCACTTTTCCTGATCAAACCCCTACTGACCCACTACTGCCACACTGAGCGGTCTCAGTAAAGATCTATGACACTTAGTGTAAAACCATCTGTACAGACACACACACACACACACACACACACACACACACACACACACAGGCCCTCCTGTCACAGATGGTGATTACTGTTCTCCCTGGCAGGCTCTTCTTCTCCTCCTTTTTTTTTTCCCGTACGAATGCTGGCCCGCTTCGCCTCTGCGGCATCTTAATCAATACCGGCGTAAATAGCTCCATCATTGAATTTCTTCTGGATTGATTGCCTCTGTCACAAGCAAATTGCCTCTGAACTTTGTTCCAAATGAACCTGATTGAGCCCCGTGTTGGTGCAAAATAGTCATTCGGTGCTTGAGCTCAACACAACTGCATTAAGTGAATAAAACTGTAAGTAGATTTGATCTCGACGCTCCAAATCATCTGAGACTCCTCAGAGCTGGTCTGTGTCACTGATGTTCATTGTGGAACACTCTTACAAATAAAGGTGCTAGCTAGAACCATACAGGGTTCTTCGGCTTGTCCGCATTGGAGAACCCTTTTTGGTTCCTTTATAAAGATTCCACTTAGAACCCTTTCAAATAGTTCGAGAACCAAACATAGCACAGTTGTGAAAGGTTTCACTCATAACCCACTAAAAGAGGTTCTACAGAGAACCCTTCCATGGTGTAACCTTTCCACCCAAAACCCTTGCTGGGTGTTCTATCCAGAACCCTTCCACCTTCTAAAAGAAGGCAGCAATCCACCCAGGGGCTCTTCCAAGAACCTTTTAATACTTCAAGGGTTCAGACCAAAATCCTTGCTGGAGGTTCTACTAAGAACCTTTATAGCCCAAGAGTGATATCTTGAACCCACCAAGGGAGTTTTACTAAGAACATTTTTATATTCTTAGGGTTTTATCTAGAACTCACCAAGGGGATTCTACCATGAACACTTTAATATACCAAGATTCTACTGAGAACCCTATCCTACTCCATGGGATATATTTAGAACCCATCTAGGGGTTCTACTAAGAAACTTCTTATATTCCAAGGGTTCCAGCCAAAATCCTCTCTGGGAGTTCTACCAAGAACCTTTTTATATCCCACGGGTGCTATGTAGAACCCACCGAGGGGGTTCTACTGAAAACCTTCTTGTATTAGAAGGCTTTTATCTGGAACACATTCAGGGGTTCTACCGAGAACGTTTTTTTTTTGTATTCTAAGGGTTTTATCTAGATCCCACCAAGAGGATTCAACTGATAAAACTTTAATATTTCTAGGAGCTTATCCAGAACCCACTCTACTGAGAAGCCTTTTATATTACAAAGGTTTTATCTAGAACCCCACCCAGGGGGTTCTACCAAGAACCCTTTTATATTGTGGTACAAAGAGCCCTTTGGAAACCCTTCACAAATGAGTTCTTCAATGATTTCAACAATCTTGAAGAACTCTTTTTGTGCAAAAAGGGTTCTTTGCATGTAAAGGGCTCTTAATGGAACCCATACAAACCCTTTCATCAATAAACCTCAGCCCTACAGGAAGAACCCTTCTGGAACCCTTACTTCTGAGAGAGTAAAGAGAAGTCGGTCTGTTCATCTTCTCCTCATCTCTATTCATTCCCCGCTGAGGTTTATCACCCTCATGGCTCTGGGAGAAAGGAGAGACCTTGTTTACTGCCGACGCCTCATATCTTTCTTAAATATGGATGGAAATTAGTTTGCTGGCTGCCTCTCCTGAAGGATCACTGGCCACTTTCATCTCATTGTCATATTGGATTTTTCACTCTCGTTGGCGATGGATGGTGCCTGGACTTTGTCGGAGTAAAACCTCTCCAGCTGCCTGTCTGTGATTTCTCTTTTCAATCTCCTCTTCTGTCTTCTTTATTCCAGAATAACTGAATATGCTCCGTATCAAAGCTCAAAATATCTCTCCATCTGTTTCAGTGTCTCTCTCTTCAGCGGAGGTGACAAAAGTACACACATTCTTTACTCAAGTAGAAATACAGATACGTGTGTAACAAAAAAAGACTGAACTGATTCAACTTCTTTACTCAAGTAAAAGTGAAAAAGTTCAGGCTCTGAAATTTACTCAAAAGTTAAAAGTTTCTTTCTTAACAACATTTCTACCAGCTGTTTCTGTGCAAACCTAACTGAACCTCATCTTCTCTCCGAGATCGAGTCTCCCTCTCTCAACTGTTTCGTCTTGTAACGTCTCATATTGTTCGTTTCATATTGTTTTGCCTTGTTACGTGGCTTTTCATCTTGTTTTTTTTTAAGTATTTTTTGTCTTTTACATCTTTTACACAGTTTTCATTTTGTTATGTCGTTGTCATCGTTGTCATCATCTTGTTATGTCTTTTATGTTGTTTTTCATTCTGTTAAACTTTTTCTCCTTGTTACATTTTTTGTAATTTTTCGTATTGTTACATCTGTTACGTTATTTTCATCCTGTTACATCTTTTTCGTGCTGTTACAGCTTCATCTTGTTACGTTGTCTATTATCTTTTACATTGTTTTCATCTTGTTATGTCTTTTATGTCATTTTTCATCCTATAAAACCTTGTTACATTTTTTTGTAATTTTTTGTATTGTTACATCTGTTACGTTGTTTTTGTCCTGTTACGTTTTGTTCATCTTTTTACATCTTTTACATAGTTTTTATTTTGTCATGTCTTTTGCGACATCATCTTGTTACACTTTTTATATCATTTTCATATTGTTGTGTCTTTTATGTCTTTTTCGACCTGTTTCATCATTTTCATCTTGTTACATCTTTTTTGTCTTTCACATAGTTTTCATCTTGTTTTCTTTTTTACATTGTTTTTTGTATTATGTCTTTTTATGTGTTTTTTGTCCTCTTACATCTTTTTCATCTTGTTACATCTTTTTGATCGTGTTAGTCTTTTCTGATTTTTACGTTGTCTTCATCTTGCTACGTCTGTCCTGAGTGATATATACTAACGATTACACCAAGGAATCATCTTTTCTATGTATTATTGTCCCTTTCATTTAAGTTGAAATGAGTCTTTTATTGGCAGGGTGGTTCTCAATGACACAAAATAAAAATTATAAATAATTCCCTTCAGATACATTAAAACTAAAGTAGCACACCTTGTTTGGAAATGTAGGGAGTAGAAAGTACAGATGTTTGTGTAGGGAATGTAGGACGTAAAAGTAAAAAGTTGCCAGAAAAATAAATACTCAAGGAAAGTACAGATCCCTGAAAAATCTACTAAGTCTTTCTGTGATCCGTCTCGATCTTGTTATGTTTCTCACCACAACAGGGATCTTTAAGAGCACCTGCCACATCGATGTTCGCTGGTTCCCCTTTGATGAGCAGAGATGTGACCTGAAGTTTGGCTCCTGGACGTACGACGGCTGGTCTCTGGACTTAAAGATGTTGCCGGCAGATATAAGCGGCTACATCGCCAACGGAGAGTGGGATCTTGTCGGTAAGAGGGACCAGTCACACTAAAATACACTACAAGTACACTAAAATATGTTTCTGAAAATTTTTTTTTGGCAAGATGCAGTAACAGAATATTGATCCATATCTGATCAACGCTCCTTAGTTTGACAGTTTCAAGGGTCTCCATTGGAAGCACTAGTGTCTAGAAGGGAACCCTAGATTTGTTTAACTCTCACTAGATTTGTACATGTTGCTCGTTTGTGCCTGACATGCAGCAAATGGCTGTAGACGGGAGTCAAACTCACGGCCGCTGCAGAGAACTCACAGCCTCGGCACATGGGGTCAATGCTCTACCAACTGAGCTACCAAGCCACCGAAATTACTGTTTTAATGTGACAACACTGTGGTTGGGATTTGGGTAGGTTTAGGGACAGAGAGCATGTGGTTAGGGTTCGGGAAAGATCACTCCTGCGAGATTTTTAGTGGGTCTGGGCTTCCTTTACAACCAGGCTTTCTCATCTTAAAGCTTTACAGTCACTTAAATATGTTTCTGAAAAACATTTTACTGTAAGAATTAGGCACTGTGGTGATATAATCTTGATCCATATTTGATCAGCACTGCCTATTTTGACACCTTGATCTGAGCAGTATACGTTCTGATGACACTCCTGATCCTGGTGCTCTACTGCAACCTCGGGGCAAATGTCATATACCACACCTTTAAAATGGTCTAACTAAACATTCACATATACTCATGTACTTAAGTTATGTAGGAAAACTTAAATTATTACATTTGATGGGGTGTAAACTGTATGTCTTCATTTAACTTATACTGTTATACATCTCTCTGTAGCATGGTTTCTGTCATTTTAGGTAGTTCTTATCACTGGTGTATATTCAAGTGTTAATTTTTCTGATAAGTTTGGTTTTAATTAGTTATTTGATGCTCTAAAAAGGGACTTCACCTCATGATTGACAGCTAAGGTCTGCTCAAAACTGAGTCAGGTGGCTGTAAAAGAGCAGCCCCAACCCTGATCACTACTGCACAGACTCCAAATGATGTCACCAGTACACGATGGCAGCACTCGTATCAGGATATTTTGGCTTCATTTTTATACAATGGACAGGAAGGGGAGGCACAGCATCCATTTTTATTTATGTAAATCAGCATGCAGTGCTGTTGATGTAAGTTTTCAGTCCATAAGAACACATAGTTTCCAGTTCATCTAATATAATCATTTAAGTTTTCTGCACTTAAGTGCATGAGTTGATCTGAATAGTAATGTTAAGTTTGACAAACCTAAGACAGGACTTTGAGTGAACTTCTTAACCTAAGTTGACACAACAAATTACCTTCAGTTGAGTTAACTCTAAAATGCTTTTCAGCTGGTTTCTTTACATTTAAATTTTTTCCTCAACTTTTCCTTTTTTACAGTGTATGCCAGTGAAATGTTCATTTCACCTCTCACCTTTCACTGCACTACTGTTAGAGTGGATTGTGTTATGTTTTGTCTCGCAGAGGTCCCAGGACGGAAGAATGAGCGTTTCTACCCGTGCTGTCCGGAGCCGTACCCTGACGTCACCTTCACCGTGGTGATGCGCAGACGGACCCTCTACTACGGCCTCAACCTGCTCATCCCGTGCGTCCTGATCTCCACTCTGGCTCTGCTCGTCTTCCTCCTGCCCGCTGACTCAGGGGAGAAGATCTCGCTGGGTTAGGAACAGACACACACACACAAACACACATATGGACACAAATATACTGCTGCATTGCTGCATTGCTGCATTGCTGCATTGATACCTTTACTTAAATAAAGGATCTGAATAGTCGCACACTGGGGTCACATTAAGTTTCCAAGTTTAATTTTTGGCATCATGCTGAAATACTGAACGTTTCATTGATTGCAGTACATCGTTTTCAGCTCAATTATGATGCTTTTAAAATTCAAATTTAACAGCTTTTTCATTATTCATTGTTTGTGTATGCACTGAATCACCAGAAAATCAGTAGATGCTGAAATAATCAATCGCAACTCTCTATATAAAATAATAAATGCTACCTTTGTGAATTTTTTAAATTGTTGTCAGCACTTTCTGACAGAGTGATTGATTCAACTTGGTGGTAAATTTGACTGTAGTTTGTGTTGTTGTTGTTGTTGTTGTATCACTTTGCATTTAATATTTTAAGGTTTTTCTCATATATATATTTATATAAAGGAGGTAGAGAAAAGCTCTATCAATGCTTGGAAAAGGAATTCAGACCCATGGCACTTACTTCTATCAAGGCTCCACTAAATTTGTTATTTTATTTGGTCTGCAGATGGATCATTAAGTGCATCAAAACACGCATACTGATAAACATCACTGAGTACATCACTGAATACATGAGCCAATTGAATTTGAATTACATTTTTTTTCATTCAGGTGCACACACCAGTTCATGAGAAAATGGCAAAAAGGCTCCAAAATACAGACTCTCAGTGATCCACTAAGTAAACTTAATTTTAAGTGTGTTTGCAGGTTTCTGAGATATCGAGCACAGTAACAAATTGCCAAACTGTAATTAAGTCGAATACAGAACCGCCACAAAGCACAGTCTCTAAATGTTCCATAGAGCTGAATCATACAAGCAACAGACACAAAATATGAAACAAAATAAAATATACAAAGAAGAATTGTTTCAGTTTTGTTTCTTCTACCACAGCTGGAATCAAACACTCAATGTCAGTATTTGATACAAGCACAAACTGTTCCCTCACAACAGCTGTGGTTAGCAGGAAAAGACAGACCAGTGATTGGAGAGCCGACAGTAAAACGCTGAAGGAGACACTGGGTACTTTTTGTACCAGTGCATGAATCAGAAAAATACCTCTATTCATTCTTTACAAGCCCTATAAGAGGATTTCAGTCGTAAATTCAGTTTAGCTGACTGTCTTTCTGCACCTCGGCGACCTGCATCCTCAAACTCAACATTTAATCAATACCAACTAACCCATAACTCACACACACACGGTACGCCCTGATGCTGTCTTGGATTGGCAGGTAACATCGTGTTTCAGGTAATATAATATAAATGTGTTCAGTCTATTTGATATATTTGTGCAGCTCTGCAGTAAACACAGAAGAGCGGCTCAGATCCTGACGTAACCCAGGTGCAAAAGACTTGATATGTTGACCCATCATCTGATCTATTGAATAGTTTCTGACACCTCCTGTTGATGAGTGGCTCAGTGAGGCGACAGATTTTCTTTGAATGTATTTACTGCAAAAATTGCACCCTGAATGCTGCTATATTTTATAATTTCATATTAAAAACATAGGTCAGATTGTATGATGTGGGTTTTATGAGGTTTTCGTGCATAGTCAGTGTCTTACCCACAGTAGATGGAAGTCGACATGCTCCCAGTTTGGAGAAGCAGACAGAAATACCAGCACGTACTGCTGTGGACAGAGTCAGCAGCAAAATGTATTTTAGCAACTTAAAATGGCCCATCCATCAATATCAGTTTGGACCACTCTACATTTTCAATATTTTAACTACTCTACCTTGTCGTCAGACTGCTTTTTCCAAATGCAAACCACCTGATTTAACCTGACAGGACAGAGGAGTTGCAGGTCTACTGCAGTATCAGTCGGTTCATTTGTTTGAATCAGAGTCAAAATCAGAAACTAACTACTAAGGTACAATGAAATTACGAATGGCCTCTCTCCATATATTAGACAGGCAGCAGTAATAGCAGCATTAAAACAGATTAAAGTTTATGTACATTTTACAGATTCTTCACATTTTTGCAGATTATTTACAAGGAGGCAACTGGAGAGAGAGCTGAGCCACTGTGTCTGCAAACACCACTGTCTTTTTGTGTTTTGTGACTTCAGTGTTTTAAAGAGATAGTTCACTCAAAAATGAAAATTCAGGCATTATCTACTCACCCTCATGCCGACTGAAGGTCAGGTTTTTAGTTTTTTTAGTCCACAAAACACTGCTGGAGTTTCACAAGAAAACATTGCTGCAGAATCTCCCAAACAATTGACATGGATGATGATCAAGTGCAATCCAAGTCTCCCAAAGCTCCAACATGCTGTTCACTGTGCATGCACATACTGTCACACCACACACACACAGTTCAGACAGTGTGCATGCGCATGTGAATATAGCTCCAAGCTAAGGATCCACAGTGAAGATTTAGGCTAAAAACAAGTTGTAAATGACGTCATGTAAGTCATCTTGGCATGTCAGGGGTTTAGGAGACTTGGGTTACACCAGACGAGCAGTATGGAGGCATTTTATATTTGTTCTTGTTGTTTCTTTATGTGGAAAACTGGTCAACATTCACTTCAGTTGTTTGGGTGATTCTGCAGCGCTGTTTTTGTGGACTAAAAAAAACTAAACTTGATCTTAAATTACCATGAGGGTGAGTAGATAATGACTGAATTTTCATTATTGGGTGAACTATCCCTTTTAAGGTTAGCCGGGATACACTGAGGCCACACAATAACACAAGACAAACGAAGCTATCAAGGCCATGGCAGATCAGCAACGCCAGTGTTCTGCTGGGTAAAATGACTGATTTTGCCAAAGGAGTCTGGTGGATTTGGAGAGAGCGATATTTGGTTTATTTAACAGCAGATTTCCATTGTAAAGGTTGTCTGTCGGCAAGGTGAAACAGCTAAAATATTCAAAACATAGCACACACTTACACTGATGTTCAGGGTTTTTAAGGTTTGCTGCTGATCCTGTCCACAGCAGTACATCACTCAGCTTCCCACTCGGCGACTTCTGCTGTTTCTCCAAACTGGCGACGTGCCGATCGCCATCTACTGTCAATAAAACACGGTCTGTGGATGAGTACCTCACGCAACCCCACATCAAATAATCTGAACTGTCCGTTTAAAATGTTTGCAGGCTTGCTCCGATGGCCTCCTGCCATGCGGCTTCGACTGTGATCTATGGATAACTGCGCGCTGTTAAACAAGAAAGCACGGTTCAGAGAACACAGCTGAAAACTAATGAGATCATAATCAAATTAAATGTTTTACATCCCAAGTGCTTTCGACACTTCCTATTATTCTTCAATTTTTCATTATCTGCAATAAATTTGTATCCCAGCCCATTTTTCTCCTGAGTAATCAGTCATTCTCTGAAAAACAGTGTGTTGTTTTTTTTTTCATTAATCCACTTCCTCTGTGGCCTCGTGAAGTAATCTGATAATCAGCACTGACTGACTGACTTAACTGTCAGTGGACTGAGAAAACTGTTTAATCTTATCTCCCCTGTCACAGTTGACTTGAATGTTTGAGCCCATTTCATGCATAAATTACACAGACTTGGTGTAGACAGTATCTGCTGGTGGGTGGCGGTGGAGGTGTGTGTGTGTGTGTGTGTGTGTGTGTGTGTGTGTGTGTGTGTGTGTGTGTGTGTGTGTGTGTGTACTGTATGTGGGGGAAATAGGGAATGAGTGGAGGTGTTGATTTATGCAGTTTGTGCCTTCCTCAAATCATTAGAGTCCCGTGTTGCAGCTGGATTCCTTCATTAACCAAACTGTGCTTTAGAGCCAGATGTGTAGGCTGATGTGTGTGTGTGTGTGTGTGTGCGCGCGCGCGTTCCTTCTGATGTTTTGATAGCTCGCAGACAGAAGGAGGAAATGAGAAATGAGACTTGCTCATGTGGAGTATAATATGCTGTTATGTAGATCTTAATGCCCCTCTTCATGAAATGTTTTTGAAAGCATTTTCTTTATATACTGCAGTTCACAGCAGACATCAGGCGTGTGTGTGCCCGTTCGTGCGTGTGCTGGCACATGTGTTCACAGATCTACTGTATATGAAGTCAATTTATAAACCCAGCTGCCACTCGTTGACATTATTATATGAAAATGCTGAAAACTCACTGAGAAATGTCTTTTCATGGCAGCATCGTTTATTCCCAGATTTAATTTAACTAAAATTAGGCTGTCAGGAGAATTATGATTTGTAAAAATGCACAAATGGAACAACAGGAATATTATAGTGTGTGAATCTTAACTCTCATACTCTCTAAATTTTACATCTGTAGTTTTCTATCAGTGTTGTAAGAGGTTGTTTATATTAGAGGATATATCATCAGCAGTACTGAGTTCATGTTTCACAGATTTATTCATTTATTTAAAGCGTCAGTTCATCCAAATCACAAAGCAAAAATATATTTTCCTATTAGGTGTCTAGCTATGCATGTAATTAGGTTTTATTTGCCCGCATCACTGCACAATGGAAGCGAAGGGAATTAAAGTTTATCGCTAAAAGCATTTAAAAATAACTTAAATAAAAGAAACTGACCACCAGAATTTTCTACGAACACTCTTTCTCTTTTCTACAGTTGGTAGAAAATAGTTCCTAATTACTGGAGCTGGTGGTGCGTAGATTGTTCAGAGTAACTGAAGCGTTGTTTCTGTAAAGAAATGTTGCTTTTGAGTTAATGGTCGACTGATGTGGGCTTTTCAGTGACTGATGCTGATATTAAGAGAGCAGGGCCGCCAATGGCTGATATCAAAACAAGGGGCTACCCAACTAACTGAACTACCCTGCCAGGGACACCCAGGGGCACCTGGGTAGCTCAGCTGGTCGAGTGTGTACGCCATGTACAGAGGCTGTGAGTCCTCTGCAGTGGCCATGGGTTTTACCCCACCTGTGGCCCTTTGGCCCTCTGCGTTTCCTGTCATATCTTAAGCTGTCCTATCAATTAAAGGCATAAAAAGCCCCAAAAATAATTGAAAAAAACAGTAACAGTAGCCAGTAACATGTCGTTTTAGATTGAATTTGTATTCATTAATAAAATAGAAAAATATCCTGGGTTATGCTGTAGATTTCAGAAATAATTCAATGAGAGTGAGGTTCAGTATGTCAGATGCGTACTAACCCTGCAGATGTGCGTGCAGACAATTTGTGTTTATGAGAGCAACCATCAGCAGATTATTTCAAAATGCCAGATAATCGGCCTGATTAATTGGCCTACTGATTAATCTGTCTGTGCTTAAGCACTTGTCCGATCGGCCACCAAGCCCCTGAATTTGGTACATCGCAGAAAAGGTCATTTAACACAATTTAACACAACCTTCCTTAGCTGTGACACTTGTGCTGTCCTCTTTTCCAGTCAGTTGTTACGTGGTGTTTCCTGAAGGTGTTGAATCTGATGAGAAACAAGCTAGACTTCCCAGCTAGTTGAGGAAACTGGTGCCGTACACACTGCAGTGCATTACATCCTCATGTTTATAGTCCAGCTGTTGTCTTCCTGGTCCTTCTTTAGTCTTGGTAAACCTTGACTTCAGCAGCCCCAACATATCACCAGCCAGCCGGCAGTTTTTTGTTGGAGCGTTGAGCTAAAACGGAGTCAGGTGGTCTGTGGAACTGTTGTGTTGTTTTGATGATGGCTTGCAGGATGGAGATTAAATTTGGTGGCCACAGGTGGGCACCTGCATGTCATTTTTGGTGGCCACGGGCCATCGGGCCATGATTACTGTGGAACCCTCCTATCACTATTCTGAATTATTCATATGTATTTCTTAAATGCTTTGGGATGACAGCACAGGTCTCACTGGCAAAAATCTCAACCCCCAGTAAAATTATACTGTAGCTAAATTATGTAAAAACAGTAGAAAAATAGTTTATTTTAATGACTTTGAACACTTTAATGTCATCCTCTTTAAAATACAGCATAATTATGATATTTTCAATCATGCATACATTACTCAGTCATTTGAAAGGATTCATCTGCTCCTCTTTTTCCCCTCACATATAAGGAACAACAGCAGCTGCAGCCGTGATGTCATGGCGGCAGCTGTTAAATGTGTTTTTCAGACGTTTAATGTATATCAGCATGCCTGCAGTTAGCTCAGATGCGACTCTTAATCCTGCTGGGGAGTTCAGTCTTTTAAGGAAGACGGCGAGAGCCAGTGGCTTAGCGATGTCAGCTCATTAGCGAGACCTCCGACTGTAATGTCTGCCGCTCGCGGGTATTATCCAGAAACCTGTTTGTCTTTCTCTGCTTGTAGCCTCTCAGGTGATGCAGTGAATGACTGTGACACATTATATGCGCCAGCAGCTCTGCAGTTGTGATTTCGGGGGGGGGGATTTTCCTTCACACTTGGCTACAGTGCGGTGCCACATTGTGGGAGAACAGCATAAAATTTGAGACAAGGCAAAATTAGCATAAGAATATAAAGCGTCACAAATGCTCGGAATAAACTGGGTGACTTTGTGGAAAATAGGAACAAAATGAGAACAATAGAGAACTGAGCACAATGCAACTGGAAACACTTGAATGGAAGTAAACAATGCCTTTTAATGATACTAAAAATCCAGGAATAGCACATTTAACTTTTGCATATTATTACAAAATGATTTCTAATGATGGAAAAATGTGTTTCATGTAACATCCACCTTACACAAACGTGTTGCAGATTTCAAAGAATCATAACTGTGCGATTTTAATACTTTTCATTGCATTTATAGTTGTGTTGTGAAGTGCTAACTGAGGTTTGGTCTCCTTCCTTGCCAGGCATCACAGTGCTGCTCTCGCTGACTGTCTTCATGCTGCTGGTTGCAGAGATTATGCCCGCCACATCAGACTCTGTGCCTTTAATAGGTAAGCCAGGCTCAAGTTAAAAACAGTCGCCATGGGTGTCAGCTACGATCAGTGGGGAAGACACTGGTGAAAATTTGTGCAGTCATTTTTCATCAGGGCTTCTCTCATATCACAGTGTTATTAAGTTTAACCAGCCTTCCAGTATTTACATTTTTTTAGTCAGAGATGTGAGTCACCATATTTGAAACAGTGAAATGAAGAAGTAGCTTTCTGCATTTCTCTGAGACACAACTTTCTGTGTCCTTTCTCACCGTCTCAGTCTCTCTTTTTCTTCTTTAACCAGCTGAGTACTTTGCCACCACCATGGTCATCGTAGGCCTGTCGGTAATCGCTACAGTTCTGGTCCTACAATATCACCACCACGACCCCGATGGAGGCAAAATGCCAAAGTGGGTGAGTGTTGCTATATCATATCACACCACTATCTGTGACTTATACTGTGATCTGATTAACACAGCTTCACACAGGTCATTCACCTCAAGGCACACTCCAAAACTGTAGAGAACAGAATGACAAACTGTGGACATTTGCTGTGATTATGCTGCTTGTGTTTTTTTTTAAATAGGGAAGTCGATTCTGTTTCACTTACTGGAAAGTGGTTTGTCAGGATTAATGTGCATTTGCTTGTTAAAGGCTGTGTGTCCACCAGGTATCTTCAAGGCTGGCTCAGCACACCGAAAAATAGCAAAGAGTTGCAAGTTGCAAATTGCGTTTAATGTTATTTGCATGCAACTTCGCATACGTGCAAGTCTGTTCCTTCATTATCAGTAACCGCTTATCCTTGAAGGGTCGCAGGGGGGCTGGAGCTTATCCCAGCTGACACTGGGCGAGAGGCGGGGTACACCCTGGACAAGTCGCTAGTTCATCACAGGGCTGACACATAGAGACAAACAACCACTCACAGTCACATTCACACCTACAGGCAATTTAGAGCCACCAATTAACCTATTGACCTGCATGTCTTTGGACTGTGGGAGGAAGCCACAGTACACGGAGAGAACCCACACGGACATGAGGAGAACATGCAAACCCCACACTGAAAGGCTCCAGCCCCCCTGAGGGATTCAAACTCAGAACCTAATAATAATAATAAAAGTCTAATGCACTATGATTTAATAATAAATTTTACTAAAATTATCTAAAAAAATCTAGCTAGATTGGTAATTTTTCTAATAATAACTGGACTACATTTAGTAGGAAGTATCCTTGTAACTACAGTTGCATCTTTTTATCATATTTCTTATCATTTTCTGCCTAAATAATATAAATTTGGACATCTAGTGAGCCTCCGGTGAGTGTATTCTCTCTTTAATTCACAGAAAATTAATAAATAAATGAGTAGGTCTCTGTTGCCACGATCTGACATCAGTATGAAATAGTATCTCGATATAAGATCGTATTTTAGAAAACAGCTCTGATTTTCGTCAAAACTTTATATTAACGCATGGCTGTAGCTCGGCTAGCAGTAACGACTGTCACCCCTGAAGTGCAATAAAAACAAATTTTGTCTTGTTCGCATTTGTTTGTTGACAGCGTCACCAACCTGACATGAAGTCTAAGATGATGATCTCCCTCTGAAGCATCAAAAAGTCCATTTCCTGTTTTTCTGTTTGGTTCATTTTGGTGATAAGCTGTTCTCAAGTTCAAATCAGTTCAAATCAGTTGAAATCGGTTTGATTGATATCACATTATACGTTGTAGTTTGATGTCATCATCTGACACGTTATCTGTTTTGATTGGCCGTTGCATGAAAATAGTTTCCAAAGTTAATAGTTTTGCAAAATGTTGCATCTGAGTATTGTGTGCGTCGCAGAAGGCTTTGAGTTTTGCCTCTCCACAATCTCCTCAGTGCTGCTCTTGGTGGGAACAACTGGCCTTAAAAAAAGACAGTCTAGACCTGCTCTGTTTAAAAAAAGTGCCCTGAGATAACTTTGTTATGAGTTGGTGCCATATAAATTTAATTGAACTGAATTGTTTCACCTAAGTTTCAACCACGTTTTACTGTATAAAACCAGCCTAACAGGCAAAACACAGTGATTCTGATTTTCAAGTGATTACACACTGTAGAAAACATACTAATGAATATTATATTCCATTTCGGCCACTTTCTGCCAATACATTTCCATAAATCTTA
>JAJHUR010077798.1:0-18565 GCA_027495735.1 Lutjanus campechanus | reverse complement strand
CCATAGCCTATCTCACTCTGCAAAGGATTTGCTTCTTCCAGGGCATGACACTTAACCCTGTGTTACAATCTAACCACTTGTTATGTTTTTTGTTTTTCATCTGCGTGCTTGTGGCAGGCATGCTCCTTCTTTAAACTATGTGCTTGGTGTTTTGCACGTAGCACAGGATGGAGCGCTGGTCTGGCCAGTGGCCAGTTTGCAAGCTCTTGCAGTGAAGTCGGTCCAGATCCTTTAGCAGACATGCATCTTGTTATGTAATTGTGATGGCAGATATACATGTTGGCCTGAATAAGCACCAGAGTCACTTTCAATCAAAAGTTGATTAATTGTTGATAGGGATAGACTTTAATATTGTTAAGCACTCACCCCATGAGCCACCAAGCCTCTAAATTTGGTGGATGAAGCACATTTTCGGTGTCCCAAATGTAACATTTCCAAAAATCAGCCAAAAAAACAACCGGACTCAGCCCATCGTCAATAAGTGATATATTCATCCAGTCATCCAATCCTAGTTGCCACTTGATGTTTTTATAGTCTTTTGAGGGGTTCTTCTGTAAAGATTATGTTAGAAGTTTGAGGAGGCTAAGTAACCCACTCCTTAGAAGCCTGGACATATCTGTAGCTAGTCAGACGCAAAGGAATTGGAATGTTTGTGGAATTGTAACATACTGGCAAAGGCTCACAGTGGAGATACAACTTGGGCGTCCACGGGGAGGCACCTACATGGAATATTTGATCATTACAGAGCAACTTTTTGTGGCCATCGAAACGTGGGTCACGGAGGGTCGCAGCAGAGAAGTCAACACCTCTTACATTCCTTGAGCTCATAGATTAGTCCCACCCTTTCTGATGGGAGGCGGGTTCAAAATGGACATATCAATGTTAAATCCAAATTCAAAGGGATAATACAGCTGTGCAAATGCAGCGCTTCACACTGTTGAACTTCTGTAAAAACATTGCGTGTCCCACCAGAGGAGCTGGACTTTGAAACCGTATTATTCTCCTTTCAAGGAGGATTACAAGGCTAATTCTCTCTCGCTATTTGGCAAGTCAGACCATGCCGCCATCTTCCTCATACCAGAATATAAATAAAGGATAGTTCAGTAAGGTTAGGTTAGGTTATGAGTCAGGTCAGGCATTAGACTGCCCTATCAGAGGCTACGCTGCAGGATGTGCTAAGTGATGTCGACTGGGATATGTTTCAATCCAGCTCAAACAACATCAGATTTCATAGCAGCTCTGATCAATGATATTATCCGTCTGGTGTCTGTCTGGTCATTCTCCAACCAGAAAACACGAGCTGATGGATCAATTCGCGCGTGCTGCTGCTGCTGCTTGCGGCTTGCGGCTGTCGGAGATGTGAAAGAATACAAGGCGGTGTCCTACAGGCTGAGACGTGCAGTCAGAGTTGTTCAGTAGACTCTATACCGCGGGTCTGAGTCCTGCTGTGACCCTGTGGCCTGCTTACTCTGTGTGGTGATAATGTCCTTGAGGTGAGCAGCAGCCTGCTCTCCTCAGAAGCACAGAGACCATCCCATCCCCACCCTGCAACGCCGGCTCACAAATAAGCTCCGACACTGCTAATGGGAATCACAAGGCTGCACTGCTGAGAGCTACGAGTCCACCTCCTAATCCTAATTTCTCCTGAGTGGCCTGCAGGGCTGGCAAACCTGCAGCCGGCCCCCTCACCGTGCACTGCAGCACGTGCGCTCATCCTGCCAACAACAGCACCATTGTACTCTCACCTGACTGCCTCCTTTTCTCCTGAACTAACTGTGTTCCCATTTCTCCCTCACTTTCAATCTCAATTCAGTTTGCACATACATTAATTGGCCTCTCTTTCACAGCCAGATGCACATGGCTTCATATCTAATCTGATCAATGTGTTGTCAGGGCTGCTTCCTCCAAAGTCTGAAGAGTGGAGGAAGCAGTGGCACATATGCACTCAAGCACATACACAGTGGAGCTTGGAGGTGCTGCAACAGATGAAATATAAACTAAACTGTGTTTTGTAAATGTGTATTTGCTGTTGTAATTGAAAGACTTTACATTGAGGAAGATGACAAATGCCTGGTAGGGCTGCAATTAGTGATTATTTTTCATAGTCAATTAATCGGTCGATTATTTTCTTGCTTAATCGATTAATCGTTGTGTCTATAAAATGTCAGAAAATGGTGAGAAATGTTGAAAGATATTTGGCTTAATGTCATAAAGGATTAAATAAACAAGAAAATATTCATAAAGGATTAAAGAAACAAGAGACACCTAGAATATTTCCATTTGGTGGAATTGCAGTACCACAAAAAATATAGGCCTCTAGCTTCATGGTACAGTGATATTTGCTGGTGGAAAGACCTGCGATGTTGTGTGCAGAGCTGGCAGTAACTAAATAATGAGCAGTAATATGTTCTGTTGATGATATTTCCTCTCTTATATCAGCCAGAGTGTCAGTATAGTATCGGTCCCTATACAGCACATTATAGGAACAGTGTATCAGTGCCTCCTGTCCAGAGACTCTCTGGATGAGGACAGAGGGAGTGCAGGCCGGTTCACATCTGGCTCCCTGGTGTGTGCTGATGTAAATAGGAGAACACACACTGCCATGATGTTAGCAGTCCTTGCTGTATACTTCTTCTTTTTACTTTTAGCACATACTCCAGCTGCCCTGACAAAGCACACACTGTTGCATGAAGTATGCACACAATTGGCATATGCTGCTTCACCACAACATCGCACCTTGAACTCTGACCCTCTTGCTCATACATGTGTCATAGTCCATAGCAAGAAATTTGAAGTAAAATGAAAAGGTGTCTGATTTTGAACGCAGCTAATGAGCTGTCATCTGTCTGTACTCTCTCAGCAGCTCAGCTGATCTGACATATCTTCTGCTGTGCAGAGGATTGATCATAATAGCCAGAAAAGCATGCTGACTTGCATACTTTAAAATGAGACCGGATGCAGTTGGACATCTTGGTATTTCTGGCATACTGCATTTGACATACTATGTAGTGGAACGTACTTAATTCTTTCTGGCATATTAAAAGAGCAACATGTAGCCATTGTGCGTGCAAAAATGAGCACTGCAGTCCAAATAGTGAGTTGTGGTGGGTTGTAATCCTGCTTAAAATACAGTCTATGGTTGAAGCGAGTAGTTCCCCCCACCCCCTCCTCACCACGCAGCAGAGACAGGCAGGCTGCAGGAGCTCTGCAGGAGTGCAGGATGTGCGCGACCTCATAAATTGGCAATAACAAGCGATGACGAGTCCTCCTCTGTAAGCTGATCATCTGTTTATAATTGTAAATTGTCTGTCAATGTTAAAGTGAAGCCTGTTGTCCCGAAAACAAAAGCCCACTGCTCTGAAAATACACACTCTGGATGATGAGTGCCTGCCAAACTTCATTAACATTTTGCTCAGTTTAACAGTTCTAAACATCTACGCCTTCTGCAAGATCATTAAAGATTTCTCAAGATTCATTCCCAGACACTTACTCATTTAATAAAAATTTAGCATTAATCTCAGTCTGATTAACGTGAAAAAAATATACAAACCAGTTATTCCGGTCCGGAATGGAAATTTCAAAGAGGGACACTGCAGCTGCAGCATTTGTGGAAAGTAAAGCGAGTATTTCAAATTAACATGTTTCTTTGATCTCTGATGATACATCATGGTCATTTTATGATTTGTTACAGTAAATATATTACAGATTTCTCCTTTAAATGGCGTGGTAGTACGGGTATTGGAACACATCCTATGTCTTAGGTTTAAATATCTCTCTCAGTGTAAGAATCATTTAGCCTCACACGTATATTTGATAAAAGTTCTTTTTGAATTAAAAAAAAAAAAATGAGCAGTGCCTCTGCTGCCTTTGTTGAACTGTTGCTGTGAAACTAAAGTGCTTAATGAGTGTGGTAACCAGGCAGTGTTCAGATCAGTCCATCTGACGTGTCTGTGGGGTTTCTTCCTCATTGCAGTGTTAGAAGGTGACACGAGACCTATTGAACAACACACAGCTCATTCACATTCTTCCTGCATTTATTTTATTTATTCATAGTCTTTTCTTCTTTTTCATGAAGAGCAATAACCACGTATTCTGTCCACCCCAGAACATGTGTGGACATTTTCATGAATGCTTTCAGTCACTTCTTTCATCCAGTTGGTTTCCCTCATTGATGAATGTTCTGCGGCTGAATGGGTGGTGGTTGGCATGAACGTTCCATTCAGACTGGCTGTCCAGGCATGATGCGGTACCTGCAGCTAGAGTTGAAACCTGCCTGATTAAGAAAGGTTCATTTAACGTGTTGGTTGTCGGCCCAAACAGCTTCTATTTCCGACATGTGTTCTGGTGCCCTGGCGGGAGCTTGCGTAAGAGGATCACAACACACAGCATGATGAAGCACACCAGGTTAACCCATTCTGTGGCTGGAATGCAGCACTCCAAGCAAACTGTCTGCCAGTCCGGAGTTGGCATAAAGTTCCTCCAGGTAGATCGTAACTCCTACCAGCCATCAGGCTGGCATCTGGCCTGACACACACCGTGATCCAGCACTGGTTTGCTGAAATATGGAGTCCGTTTTGGTTGCTGATAAAAAGCTTTCAATAATCTGCAGCATTCGGTGTCAAGTCAATAACAGTAGTAAGATAAGATAAGATATTCCTTTATCAGTTCAACACTGAGGAAATTTACGGTATTACAGCAGCTAAGTGGATAGTAAAAATATAAAGTAAATAATAAATATAAAAAATAAAATGTGAAGTTACAAGCAAGAGGAAACAAACATTAGGAACAATATAAACAGGGGAAATAAAAAAACAGGAACAGTATGTACGATATAAGGAGAGTCAGCAGTGGAATTAAAAATGTACCTGAGTGAAATATTGATTTTGCACACTGAATGATAATACACCCACATAGACTATTGAATATTGCACATTGAAATTAAAAACGAAAAATTCACCCGAGTGAAATATTGCACAGTTTCAGGATTATTAGAAAGTGTGGGGGAGCAGGTGCTGTCAAACCAGGGTTCAACAATAAGACCTGCTTGCTTGGCCGGGGCAAGTAAAATGCCATGTTGGGTAAGTAAATCTGGCAACTCACTTGCCTGATCTGGCAAGTGGTAAAAAAAAAACTTTTAAACTATTTTGAAAATCAAAAATGGCAGAAAATGCTGTTTTAAGCCTCTCAAATATGGAGATTTCCCAGTTATCGTTCTTTAATATCATTATTTTGAATAACTTTGGGTTTTAGACTGACAAAATGAGACGTTTAAAGGCATCCCCTTGGGCTTTGGATGGATATTTTTCACCATTTTCTGACATTTTATAGATGTTAAAGCCCTATATTATACATGACTATTAACTCTTAAGTCTTTACTTGCTAACTGCTAATAAGTAAAACAGTTTGTTCACGGGCACATAAAAATTGACTTAGTGCAAGTATATTTTTTTACCCACTTGCCTGACCGGGCAAGTAATGTCGCACCTTATAAACCATAATGTAGAGCAGCTTCTTCAGGTTGAATTTTGGCAAAGTTCTTGGCATCCTAAAAAAAGGTTCCTGCAAAAGTTGAAGGATTTGATCGGTGCCTTTAAGAACTTGTTCTAATTCCCCAGTCTACTCATGGGCTCCGTTTAGGGCCATTTAAACCTCAAACTGACCTCGGCTCATTTGCTGCAGCATCATTAAAGTGTGATGTGTCTGTCACAAACCTAAGTGAACGTCTGTCATCTGAGCCTCGCTTGCCTTCTTAGCAGCTTCTGCCAGCATTGCCTCATGTCTACCTGGCTGATGTCATACCAACAGAGCTCGGTTTGTTCCTTGTTTCACTGTGAGGACATTTCAACTCAGTCGTCTAGTTATCCTTTTCATTTCTGCCCAGTGTACCTTGGCACCTGTTGAGACTTGAATAAGAAGTATCCCTTCACTATTTGACAGTAATTGTATCGTTTCCTTGTATTAATTCAAGGTGGTCCCTATAAGATGATTAACAATGCTGTCATGTAGTTGAAGGGTTGATTGATTCCTCCACTTCACTAAAAATACAATGATTTTTAATGGCAAATAGGGCTTTAACCATAGAGGAGAACCAGTGTCTGTCCAATCCAAACTGTCTAAGCTCAGGCATAAAGTATAATGGTTGTAATCCCCTCCTGTAAATGACTCCTGTGTTTAAGTCCCATGAAAGTTTTACATAAATTACTATAACTATATTCATACCACCATTAATAGCTAGCTAGTTATTGTTGTGTCTTGCCCTGAAATCAGAAATCTTTTCCTTAGTTTTCTTGATATTTAGCTGAAGAAAACTTGGCAGTTCCAGAGAGACATTCAACATTCAATTGATTGCCAAAGTTGTTCACGGCTGTAGCGGAGAATGCTAGTCACTGAGCCGGTCTGCAGCAGCCAGTCAGCTGTGAAGTCTGCCCTCCTGTTGTTGGTCAGAGTTTGCGTCAGAGCCAGCAACAACGTGTGGAAAGCAAACACCAGCTCATACAGGGGCGATATTACATACATCTTTAATGCCGTCAGTGTGTTTCAGATGCCAGAAAGTCCACAATCAGTATTCTCTACCACAAAGGAACAAACGTATCTGATATGCCACCAAAGTCTTCTTTCTGGCCGAATAGGCACAAACAGTCCTCAATTTATGTACTCAGGAGGCTTTTACGGTGATAGGAGCAAGCTGACCATACTGTGTGTGGCCCAGCCCTAAGCTGGGTTTTGATCTAGTCTTGTTACTTTTTAATAGCGTTTTTGTAAATGAAACTTGCCCACAAAGGTGCAGAATTTGAGGGGATTATGCTAATGACTAAAGCTTATGAATTGCATTTGCCAGCGTGCATTTTCTCATACAAGGTGGTATTCATCAGGCTGAAACAAGCGCTCCAGTTTTCCCAGTCAAGAAAGTGTGGTGAATCTGACTTGGAACACCAAGAAGTGAATGAGTTTTAGGGTAAGAATAAGAAAAGGTTCTTGCATGAGGCTCATTGTGTCTGGTTCCTCTTGAAAAGCCTTCTACCAGGCACAGCTCCCTAATCCCAGGCTGAGGTTAACCCTGCTGTGCCAGCCTGGCCCAGTCAGTGTAGCCAGAGAAAGAGGACTGCAGAGCAGGCCAGGCTCCACCTATGTGTCCAGCCCACTGCCAGCTCATGCTCCTGCTTTCCTTTTTTACACCAACTCCTTTTTTCCCTCTCTAATTGTATGCTTACCAACTGTGCCAGGACTGTTGAAGCAGAATACTGGCGTTTTCTTCTCCTCTCCATTCACAAAGCCACAGTTTTCACTTTTTTTACAGAAGTTATATAAAACTGGTTAACTGGGCGGCGAGACTAGTTTGTCCTCATTCACCCTTCGTGCTACTGTATGTGTGCCTGGTAGATCAGCTTGCTGCCCACTATCGAAAAAGCCAAGTGCGACCAAAAAAAAAAAAAAGTGAAGACTTCCAGTTCAGTTGTTTTCCCACAAGCTCAGGAGTGGATTTGAGACTCACTCCAGCCAGAGTGTAACTGGATCAGTAGGTGTGGAGTGACAATGAATGACACTGATATCAGGTCACTCTTCACAGAATTTTCTGATGAAACTCAACAAAGGAATACTAGTAACAAATATTTGGACTATCAAATGCTTTCAGTTTCATTTGCAACATAAAAGCATAAAAAACAGCTTTCAGGACTCAGCAGTAAGGATTGCCCAACTGTTCAGGACAAGTAAAACGCCACATCAGGCTACTATCTTTTGCAACTTACTTACCAAATTGGGCAAGAGGTTAAAAAAAGAACTAATTTTGTTTTTTCTAGAGTTGCATCATAAATATCAGAACCGATAAATAATTGGCCAATAATAGCCTATCAAGCAATATCAATAGGTTGATGTTGGTGTATATTAGCTGATCAGTATCTGCTATACTAATATTTTATTTGATAAAGCATTTAATTGAATTCTTCTGCAAATAAAAGCCAAAGTATATTTGTGAACTTTTTGATGGACTTGACTAGAAGAAATCATTAACATATGAAGAGTGAGACTCATAAACTATGAACTATTTTAGCCATTTTTATGAAATATTTTTAACTATTTTAAAATACAAACATGTGAAATTATCGGTTACCTTAACAGTAACAGAGGAAAGAAGCATAATGATCGGTATCGGCTGAAAAGAAAATCCATATCGTGCATCCCTAGGTTTTTTTTCCAGAAGTGGATTCGGAAATAGCTGAGGAGTGAGCCATCTCGCTTCTTACTCATCTTTGTGAAAAAACATCGCTGGGATACCGGTGCTTGTATGAAACATGAACACTGACAAATCAGGTAATGGCAAAACTGATTTTTGATAGGGACATAGTATAGACAATTTTTTATAGAATCAATAGGCAGAACCGGTATATGAATCATTATAATCCAAAACGTTATCTAACCCTACATAGAGGCAAGTAAAAATTGACTTTGGGCAAGTAGATTTCTGAGCCACTCACTTAAAAAATACATTGCTTGTAGTCCATCTGTTTGATTCATTCCTGTGTTTATGTGTTCGTTGCTTGTGAGCTATCAAGCTACACTTGCTAATTTTAAGCACGGGGCATCCAGAAATGTAGGGCAGCTTCTGCTTTTCTTCTTCTTGCAGTTTTTTCAAGGGTTAGCGTGAGGGTACTGTCTGTCTTGTCGGGCTAATTGAGACACAGTAAATGTGGCAAATTGTGAAAGAATGTGTATTAAATCCTATCTGATATGACACACATGGAATGATAAGAGTGAATGGGGCCTTTGTTACATTTGCAGCCGTGCGCTGTCAAGAGACGGTCGGTGTCTCCTCTGCCGTTCTTTGTCTTTTCATTACTTCAGGCAGCATGCACGCTCTCTCCAGAGGAGACGCTCAGGAGGACTCTCAGAACACTTTCAGTCAATGTGTTGCCCTTCTATGCAATGCAATATTGAATTCAACCTTTTGCAGTAGTGAAATAGCTCTTTCCTTCTTCCCCCCCCAGATCTTTGTTCTCTCCCGCTTTGACTGTCTGCTTTCTCCTCCTCCTCCTCCTCTCTTGTCTCTTGTGTACCCAGAAGCCTCCTCTCCTCTTTCCTGTCTGCTTGGCCAGAGCTGCTGGCATTTACTGGCACTCCAAAGCTCTCTAAAGCTCTGCCACTGTAGGCCTTAGTCATGCTCCTGGCCTCCTCCGCCTCCTCCTCCTCCTCCTCCTCCTCCCTCCTAACATTTTTCTTTCTCTCTCCTTCAACTCCATAAAGTACACCATTGGGTAAGCACTGACTGATGGGAAATGTAGGAAAATTACAGAGAACATAAGACATGAAACGGGCCATTTAAAGACGCTAAATTCCGACAGTGGACAGTCCACAGCTTCATTCCAAAATTTTCAAACCTCACATTAGTCCAGTCCAAGTTCCACTGATATAGACACAGGGACATTTAAGGCTTGGCATTCATCTGCTCATCACAACATCTCCAAGTTCAGCCCAGGACCAAGTTGATCAAGCCATTCTGGTAAATGGGCTTGTTAAAACGCTGGCCAGCGGCCCAGTGGGAGGGTCAGCCAGCCTCCCTCTGCCATCTGCTGACTGCAGAGTCAGCCCTCTGCCCAGAACCAGGTTCACCCTCAGCCCAGAAAGTCTGTCGGCTCTTTTCTTCTTTTTGTATTCCTCGATTCAAAGAGAAGAAGTGATGCAAAGATGAAAGTTTTTTTCCAAAATGAACCAGTAGCTATACAGATCATTAATTTAATGCCTTTAAACTGATGATGTGCTAATTTCCTTTTTGATTTAATGATTTTTCCTATAGGCTGTTACAGTGTCTAGCTCTACATTATAACAGCTGGTTGCTACTAGCCGCAGTCTAGATCTAAAAATATACATTCGGCTTAACAGCCCTGTCTGGTAAACATGTTTTTCATGTATGGTTTATTGTCTTTCTGGTGTTTTAGGTTCACTCTAGTTTATATCACAGGGTTTTTTTTCTCTTCAGATTTCTCCTTTTGCCTCCATCCATCAGCTTCTATTGAGATCACAGCTGAGGCTGAGCAGGGTTCTGAGTCTCAGCAGAAAGTGCTCTTTGTGGAGCTCACAGTGTGGAAAGATGCATCAGATGTGGCTCAAGAAAGAGAACTGCTCAGGTGTGCTGAGTTGTCGGAGGCAGTGGAATGAGGCTTTTTGAGCTCGGGGCAGACTGGTGAAGTCGGTCGCTCAGGGTTTGTGGGCACATCAGCTGCAGCCCTCTTTGGTTAGATGTCTGAGGAGGAACAATGAAGACTTTGTCAGAGGCAGCCTTGGATGAGTGATGTGTACGATCCTTGGCTCCTCACTCCCCTGTATGACAGCAGGCTTTTCAGCCTGCCTTTGAGTGCGAGAGTGTTTCTACCTTTTCCATTCAGAGCAGGCAGAAACACTTTTAGAGTTGTCATACGAACGAATTAGTTTGATGCATACTGACGTTTACTGTAATCGCTACTTTCCAACTGGTAAATGTCATTTGTGTCAACATCATAGTCATTAATACCATCGGGAAACTGTTTGACAACCCTCTAAGCACAAACATTATCAGTGCAAAGTATTTTCAGTCCTCACTCTGTAATTATAAAACCGTCTTGAGCTGCCTGATGACGTGAATGTTCACAAGGAAATCTTTCTTTCTACCAACTGGATATTAGCATTACCTGGCTGCTGTGCTTAAACCAGCTTGTAGTATACCCTGCATTTGGTTCTGTGCATTAATGTTGTGTTTAAAGGGAAACATCTCCCCAGAATCAAAAATACACACGTGTTGTTTATCCCTCTAGATTTCTTTTGGTGTGAGTTGCAGATTTTTGGTGATATCGGCCAGAGATGTCTGCCCCTCCTCTAATGTAATGGAAGTAGATCATGGCACTCAGTTTGTGGGGCTCAGGGCACCAAAAAATACACTTGAAAAACTGAACAACAGTGTTTTCTTTCCAGAAATCATGACCCAGTTAATCATCATAATTAGGGCTGCAATTAACAGTTATTTTCATTGTCAATTAATCTGTTCACTGTTTTCTCGATGAATCGATTAATTAATCCTGTCACAGTCTTGTCTCTTGAAAAATGGGTCTGCACATGCTGGAGCACACGGACGCACTCCAGCATGTTTTGACCTGTTTTTCAAGTCTTTCCTGTCGGGATTATTGTCATTATAAATGAATCTGTCTAATTTTCTTTATCAATTGATGTGTTGTTTGGTCATAAAGTGTTGAAAAATGTCCATCAGTGTTTCCCGAAGCCTGAGATGACATCCTCAGAAACCAGAAAGAAGCTAGAAGCAGAGGATTTGACTTTTTAATAGTTGGCAATTAATTTATTAATCAGTTAATAATTGATTCTCTATCTAAAAATAATCCACAGACCTTGTTGTGATCAGTTCCATGTAGGGACTACTTTGTTTCTACCCAACTATACCCACTAACATTACAGCTCAAACGAAGAGAACAACATTAATGTTAGCATTCCTTGCTCTCACAAGCACAAACCTCTCATCCATGAGTAGATGCACGCTTACGTCTGTGTGGTGATTCAGTTGACGTGTTGTTAGATAGAAAGAAAATAATTCCAACATGAAACTGCTCACAACAAGGTCAGTGGATTCTCTAGAGTAACCGGGTCATGATTTCTGGAAAGAGACATTGCTGTTGAGGGTGTTTTTTTTTATGTATCTTATTGGCACTGAGCACCACTATCCATCTAGTTCCATTATATTCAAAAGACAGCAGACATCTCCACAGCTGATATCACTAAAACTTGGCAGCTCACTCCAAATCTATATAGATGGATAAATAGCACTACAGCTAAAGAGGAAAAATATGTATTTTTGATTGTGGGCTGAACTGTCCCTTTAAAGAAGCAATCAGGGAGCCTGGAAACATGCTGGTCTGTGAAGTCAAAGCCTAATGTTTGACATGGTTAGCATTTTTAATACGGGGATATTTTCCTTTCATTCTGAACTAAGCCTTTACATGAATGTGTGGCTCTTGTTATAACATTCCTCCATCATCTGGCTTTGATCACTTTTGCTGTCACATTTAACTAAACGTAACCTCCTTTCTGCTTTCTAGCCCTTTTTTTTAATCGATCGGACTGACTTGTTTCCCACTTGTGATTTGACAAGTCACTATTCTCTCATTATTTTAATGCCAATCCATTATTTTCTTGCAGACGTGCATGCAGACTGGCCAGGATCTCCCTGTGTTTGTTGTTAAGGGGAGGATTAGCCCATTCACTCTGCTTAATTGGGCTGAGCAGTTGTCAGCTTGCTGCTGGCTCGGCCTGGCTGCCATTACTCCTCATTATGCGTTTCTGTGTCAATCTTTTAATGTCAAGGGCCCTAATACAATATGGAGCACCCGCAGTGAGCTTAGCCACATCTTTAAAAGGTTTATGCTTGAGGCCAAACTGAATTTCTTCCACAGTGCAATTACCAGAAGTCGGCATTAACTGTGCGATTGCTGCAGCAATCAGCAGCCTCAATGCAAACACATCAAGTCACAGAAAACTCACAAGGATACTTTGCCCCAGAAGAAGTCAGCCTTGCTGCCGTTTGTCATCGAAATATTGGGAATAAATCCTCCCAAAGGAAGATGATTATCAGTCATTTCAGATGGGCTCAGAGGAAATAAACTTTAGTCGAGTAATTGGTCACTTATTTTCTTGATTAATAGTTGTTTTAAAACATCAGAAGATGGTGAAAAATGTTAATCATCATCTCCCAAAGTCCATGATGATGACCTTAAACGTACTCACAACCCAAAGATATTCAGTTTACTGTCAGAGAGGAGTAAAGAACCCCCCCCACAAAAAAATGAAATCAGATTAATCAATTATCAAAGTAGCTGGTGATTAATTTGATAATTGAGTGAGCCAGCTCTGAGTAAGATCATTAATCTGAATTCAGATGACCTGTATGTGTTTCATAGGGATCATTAGACTTGTGCTGTATGAGAGAGCGAGAGGGTTAAAGTTCGAGAGCCAGCTTCATCCAGATGGCTGCAGCTGCTCTGCCTGTGTGTCTGTGTGTGTCTGTGTGTGATTGTGTGTGACTGTGTGTGTGTGTGTGTGACTACACATCTGGTGACTATAGAGGTGGGTGGATGTGTCACCATCAGAAGCAGAAGTGAGGTTAATTCACGAGCCATGTATCTGTGTCATTAGCAGCAAATCCAAAAGCCACAATTCTCTGTTCCTCTCCAGTTTCTCTTCTTAAAGCCAAAAGTCTCTTTTCAGTGTCTGTGTATGGCCTTTTACCTTAACTCAGTCATCTCTAATGCATATTTATTTCCAGAGATGGCAGCAGAAAACATTAGTACCACATCAGCAGTGTTAATGAATGGATGTGTGAAAGTGCAGGGCTGTATGGTGTCAAACAGAGAACAAGATAAGCACAACTAAACCAAGAGGAACCATGTGGTGTAAAGGGAGAGAGAATGAAAAGGGATGGCTTATCCCTAAATGCAGTCTGACTGGCCAGGTGCACTCATTTGCACTAATACAAACTCAGCCTCGCAGGACCTGACAGGAGACACAAAACACAGGCAGCAGCAGCAGCTTAGTGCGAGACACAAACCCACAGGCAGAGCCAGAGAGCCGTCACAGGATTGTTTGTGGTTTTTCAAAATTAGTGCTGATATAATATCTGGCCTTCAGTGTGGATACCAAAACAATAACTTTTTAAAATACCTTACATTTGGGAAGTATAATCATGTTTCTGCACAACCTTTTCATGTAAGAAAAGATGTAAAACTTCTCAACTTTGAAATGCTGGCTAAACACAAGCGGCTGTACAAGAACTTTGAAATATATTAAATATAATCGTGTAAAATCGGCAAAATTGTATGTGAAATAATTTGACTATCATACTCCTTTAGATCAAGAACTAGGGCTGCAACTAATGATTACTTTCATTATCGATTAATGGATTAGTTGTTTGGTCAAAGAATGTCAGAAAAATGTTGGAAAATGGTGAAAAATGTCCGTCCGTGTTTCCCAAAGCCGAAGGTGATGTCCTTAAATGTCTTTTTTGTCCACAACCCAAAAATATTCAGTTTACTGTAAGAAAGCAGTAAAGAAACCAGAGAATAATCACTTTGAAGAAGTTAAAAACATAGAATTTTGACATTTTTACCTAAAATAAAATGACTCAAAACGATTATCAAAATAGTTTGCAATTAATTTAATAGTTGATTAATAATCAATTAATCATTGCAGCTCTAGATCAGACCACGATAACTCTGAAAAAGCATTCAAATAAAAAAAATGAAAGGCATATTGAGCACAGAGGAGAATCAGTACAGATAAGTTGTGCCATCTCTTTAAATACTCGTCCTTCCTCAACAGTAAAACTAAAGGATGTGCCTTCTGATTGGTTTTGTAAGATGAAAAAAATGTACACACACCCGTATATCTTCAATTGTCAAACCCTGTGTGCTTTGAACCCTCAGAAACACACTCTCCTCAGCAGAGGTCCAGATCACGCTGAAGGACTGCAGCTCTTGTTAACTGAGCCAAAAGCTCACAGATGTCTTTGCAACCCAGATTCTTTTAACAACTTCCACATGATCCAGGCGTGTAGTTTTGGGAGAGGCCTGACAGGCTGATTTACATATTGCATCTATTTAGAATGCGCTGTCTCACAGCGTTGGATATAAAGTGATGTAGTTTTCATAATTTACACCAGCAGCTCTGGGGCCAGGGGCGGCAGCAGGATCCCTGGAAAGTTGCCACTTTTGAATTCTGGCCGAGGGAAGTGAAGTGAAACACTCCTGCTCCTCTCTACAAGAAGCTGAACACGCTTAGGAGAGAGAAGCAACATGTAGTTAGTGGTCCTGGTTGTGTGGAGGTGAGGAGCATGAACAAAGCAGCTTTCTGCTGCTTATGCCAGCTAGCGTTGCAGACAGATCTTATCTTAACATTTTGACTCATGCTGCTCTAGAAGGGCCGAACGTTCCCTCTGTTTTAGTTAGAAAGTCTCTGATGCTGTAAACTGGGTCACCGTTAGCCACATATTTAGAAAGGTATTGATTCAGGCATCGTTTAGACTTCAGTTTCATTTATTATGGTTTTGTTTCAGGAATTGAAATTGAAATATTGGACTGAATGCAGCTCATGTAGAAGAACTTGTTTTGCCCTTTGCCCTTGCGTAGTTCTAACGCTTGCATAATTTGGTGGCAATGCGGACTGTATTTAGTGTGGTCATATCATCCAAGTACATTGTTAGTTTGTTTGGAGGGTTGCCAGGGCCATGCATCATGCCTGGAATGTAAAATATGTTAGTTGTTCCAGCACAGGCGTCTCAGGTAGTTGTGATGTGCCTCGGTGTGAGGAGCTGAGGTTATGATCTGTCCATAAATTGTATCTCCCTGCCTGTTTTACATTCTGCTGTTCAACCATTATCACCTCTGCTCCAGCCCTCTGCCTGTCCATCACCGCTCTGTCACGCGGCGTCCCTGCGCCCCGCTGCACGGCTCGTAGCGCCTTCTAAGATCGCTGCAAAAAAAATATGATATATTAATCATCAGCTTTTATGCACAAAGAAAATAAGATCAGTTTAGTTAGCTATAAAACACTGAAAGGGCCTATTTGAAGTTCTTGAGACTTCTCATATCAGATCAGTCTATTAAAACGGTTTCCCCTTGGGTGTGATTAGGACAAAAGAGGTTTAAAAACCCTTATTAAAAGTCGTCATTTTACAGCCTGTTCAAGATGGGGATGTTGCATTATTATTCCGCCTTCCCATTCTGTATAAATGTACCAATATGAAATGTGGGGCATTGTTGTTCTGCTGTTAAGCCAGCAGTGGAGGTAGTAATAGAGCTGAATCAACATCTGTGTAAAGTGGTAACTGTCCTCACTGGATAAACAGACATATAGGTCCTATAAGCAGCTTATTATGATCCCTATTTACATTTATTTTTAATAGGCAACCTCTGTTGGCCATAGTAATTATAACTGTAGAAATATGAAGAGCAATTAAGTCTGCACATGGAGGAGGTGGTGTAGATAGATGGCTTGAACAAACACAGTACTTTCACAGAGGAGACTGGGATTCTTGTCTCGTGTGAAATCAAAAGTCAAAAAAGAAATCTGTAATATATTTAGGGTAATAAATCTAAAAATGACCATGATCTGTCATCCGTGATCAAGGAAACATCTGAAGTTGGAATTCTCGCTTCTCTGACAACAGCACTCAACCGCAGGGTCCAGAATAACTGTTTTTGTTTGCCCCTTTCATCTTAATTACAGTTCAGATTAATGCTGAATGTTCGCAGAATGAGTAAGCGTCTGTTTTTGAGTCGTGAGAAATCATTAATAATCTTACAGGAGGCGCAGATGTTTGTAACGGTTAAACTGAGCAATGTGTTGATGGAGTCTGGCTGGCAGTCACTGAACTACTAACAGTCCAGAGTGTGCAATTTCAGGATAACAGGGCTATCCTTATTGTTATTATTATTTTATTTTATATTATTTGTTTATTATTTTGTTATTGTCAATTTACAATTTTGCGTGCATCCTTCCTGCGGAGCCACTGCAGCCTGCAAAGCTTTCCCTGATTCTGGGGAGGACGGGGCGGGGGAAAACAACTCGCATCAACCATAGATTGTGTATTGTGTAGGATTTTAGCCTACTTTCTATACAACCTGTGGCTCTAACTCACTATTTCCACTGCTGCACTTGTTTTTGCATGCACAATTGCTACATATTGTTTTCCCTTAATGCTGACTTATTTAAAGTTACATAACATTATATAGCTCTGTTACATGACTTATGTACTTATTTTAACCCAAACCACAATATTTTCCCAATCGTAACCAAATTGTTGCTCTTAAGCCCGTGTTTGCATCAGGTGACTTATGTGATGTGCCTTACACCATGCAGTTAAGGTCCTGTACACTTGTTGCTGCTACTTTGAATAGCTTGATTGCTGATGACTCCCAAATTGACATACAGTGTATGACCCCTGCTGCTGTTTAGCATGAGAATTTGTTTAAAATTGGGGAAAGGGGTTGTTCTCTTACATGTCATATCTCTTCTGCTTCTGCAATGCCAGCATGCTATCTAAAAGCACACACTGGGGCAACATTATGTTGTTGTTGTTTGGTTAAGCATAAAACAGCAAAGCCTGTGTAGTGACAGGTCTGCTTTACAGCAGAATTGCAGGATCTCTCTTTAAAAAGGGCTTTTTTCCCCCTCCTTCCAGCCATGCAGGAGGTACCAAATGTCACACCAGTTTGCAGCTCTTTCTGCGTCTGTCCTGTCTGAATAAAGCCACAATTAACATGTAAGACACTTAGGTCTGAATGGCAGAAAACAGATGGATGAAGCTAGCAGTGTTAGATACTCCAAACAAACTTTTTTTTCAGTACTGGTTGGTGTGAACTGGTAGGAGGCTCTTCCTCCTCATCTTCAGAGCAGCTCTGTCTACACAACAGAGGAACGTCTACCCATCTCCCCAGCAGATAAAGCAGATTTAAGCTCTGCTGCTGACGTTGGCCTACATTGGGGGCAGCGCACTAACCAGTAAGCCATAATCTTTATCCATCCACGCCAGGATGCATTCGTCTGTCTGTATGTCAATCCACCCACCAGTCATCATCTAAACATTGACTCATTGTTCTGCTTCTGTTCTAATCTGAGCAGACTGGAAACTGAGACTGTAGAGCCGAGTCTGGATGTGTAGGATATCTTGGCTCGCCACCACCTCACTCCTCCTGATGACTCCTCTCTTCTCTTCCCAACGCCCATTTAATGATCATATGTCAGCAGCCATGGCCGATTTGCTGTGCGTTAATTGCCCTTTTCACACCCCATCAGTATGTATAGTGCACATTGGATGAGCAGTTAATACTGTGCATAGGCCCATAGACTACACCAATACACCACTCTGGTGCAGAGCCACATGCTTATTCAAAAAGATCCTTCTCTATCTTAACCCCCTCAACATGCAAAAACTGAATTTTCACTTGACTTTGTCTTTGTTTATTGTCACTACTAACTTAACTACGATAATAAAGATAAAACTCTTAGTTGGGGAGGTCAGGAGCAGGAGATAAGGCCCTGCCAGATGTGTCTGCTGGCTATTTGACTGGAGCTCATGCTCATGAACTTGTCATATCTGTAAGTGAGCTGGTGGTCTTAAGTGCCATGTGAATAAAATTGACTTGAGTCCCAGCGGGGTCTCATATGGCCTTTATTGACTGGTCTGTGTGTCAATATGTGAGTTACCCACATGGATCTGGGCGAAGCTCCTTCTTGTTGCTGTTTTTTATCTGCTGCCAGTGTTGCTGCTCTCTCTCTCTCTCTCTCTCTCTGTTCATCTCTGCTCAGGTCCAACACATTTTAGTAATTTAGTAATGTAATTGTCTTCAGGTCTGTTTCAGACCAGGTGTGGCTTAGGGTTGAGTGATATGTCAAAATTTGTTAAAATATGTTAAAATTTCGCAAACGGCCATCATCAGCCCATCGACTGGCGACTGGCAACATATTCATATATTATCACATATTATCACAGTTAATCAGTATTATCACGGTATCGTTAAAATGTGCTTAAAAGGTT
>JAJHUR010077796.1:0-26403 GCA_027495735.1 Lutjanus campechanus | reverse complement strand
AGGTTTAGCGGCGCTGCGTGTTAAAGGCCTAGCAGCCGTCTGTTAGCAGTCAACGTGAGCCAGTGTGCCGGAGCACACGGAGTGGGAGGGAACAGCTGTTGTTGTAAACGTGCTTCCGACCAGGACATTTCCTCTGCAGGGTATTGTTGGTAATCAGAAGTAAGTCGATTTAAATATAGTCAAAGTAGAAGTTAATACCTTATTAGTGGTTTTTGAGGTTTGCTCTTTATAAAAACATTGCAGGGTGTCCATAAATGGCTATCACTTATCGTGGAGCTATGTTGGTTTCGTTTTAAGATCAAAGCGGAGGCTGAGTGATAAGCGTGTTACTCACTTGAGGCTCCTGCTATTATTCTGTTTATAGTTTTGTTAATTGATACGTTTGATCAGTGTGATCAGTCAGGCAAGACCTTTAAGATAAGAAAATCCATTTTTAGTCCTATAACGGGGGAGTTTGCAATGTTACAGCAGCAAAGGGGGTTGTGAATTAAACCGAAGCATCAAGTAAATGCAAAATAAGTTAACAAGAGAGATATAAGCAAGAGGGAATAACCAATAAGAACAATGTAAACACGCATCGGACACAGCAGTTGAATTTACACTGTTGCACATGAGAAATATTGATATTGCACAGCTAAAATGGTATTACATCTGAATGGAATATTGATATTTAACAGTTGGTATTACATTAATATTGCAGTCTGTTCTTTCATTTTTGTTATGTGTGATCCACTGACTTTCTCCCACATCAAGCCATTCTAGTCTCTTGTTTAGTTATAATCTGAAGTACTAAGTATAAGACTAGCGTGCAATCAATTATTTGCTGTAAAATTTAGCTGTTTCAGACTGCTCCCACTGAGTCTGATTTGTTTGTTAGATATATATATATATTGCTATACAGTTAGTGGCGTGTTTGTGTGCTCTTGCAATGTAGAATAATGTTGAAACAGCGAATAAACCTTTTTTCTGTTCTTGATTTTTAACACATAGTTAAAGAGATTAATCTTTCTTGAGATAAAAAATCTGATTTAATTACTTTCTTTGCTGTTTACTAAAGGGGGTAGTATTGCAAAACAACAGGCAAAATTGGCTAATTAAGACATTACAATGTATGTGTTGCTCTTTGTGAATGATCATTTGTGATAAATGGTGACACTATTGCATTTAGTGGTTGTCATCTTTATTACTGAAATTAGTTCTTGGCGATTTGCTCTGTAAGAACAAAAAGACATGGATGATTTAGTGTGTTTCACTTATTTTAAAATATAATTATCACAATATCAGAATTTTAAAACAAACAATACTCCTGACCTTTCAATACCACAGGCATTTTTTCCTATTTTATTACATTAAAAAAAGTCACTCAACACTGTGTTTTTTATGCAAACCAAATTTTAGGCAGGACAGGAAAGGCTGAACTGAGGTCTGGAATGAGCACTTGCATCTTTTTTTTAAAATAGCTTTGGTACTTTTGCTACTATAATTTAAGGATATTGTGTTGTTTGAAATGTGGTATTGGAAAAAGTATCAATAATTTTGACAACCATATCTAGAACAGCTGAAGAAGAAAATTGTACCACTGTATTTGAGTACAGCTTCTCAAGACAAAGACATATAAAGCAACAATAGAGATAAAACGTTCAGATGTTTAATCTGTATTTTCTGCAGCTCATAAAGTTGTATACTTCTGTGTTTCTGCTCCTCATACAGCAATGAACAATGACCATAGTTGACAGGTCTTCAGAAAAGTCTGACCACGAGTCAGTCAGGTGCAAGCGATCTCCCTTCACCAGTGGAGACGTGGGGATGGACGGCAGCTGTTCCAGCAGCTGGGCAGTGGGTCCGACCATGCCCGGTGACTCTCCAAGGCTGAAGGCTCCAGGAGGCTGCCTGGGCCCAACACCTGGAGCTGTCGTCTACAACAGTACGCCCTCCTCTGTGGACCGGCCTAAGGAGCAAGGTAAGAGCAAGGGCTTTCATCAGCTGTGTTTTTACGGCGTATGTCTCTTGAAAGCTAGGAGGAAACTACTCAGGATGTTGGCAGATTACATGTATTCCATTGCGTGCAGACCCGGTCTCAGTCAGGTTATATTCTCTGTCTGCATTTATCCATCACACAGTTGACACATGGAATGGTTCCCAACCTATGTTGTTGAGCAGTACAGTTAGGCATGGGGGTGTAAGAAAATATTCATACACTTGAGTATTGTTGTATTGTGTTTTGTGATACTGTGCTAGATAGTGGTGTTGTCGTCTTTCTTCACCGTTTTGATATCATAAAAAAGTAACATTTTAAAGTCAGATCTTACATATATGGTGTAGCGTTGTTTATTCTATGACAATTTTCCTAAAATTAGATTGAAAATAGTAATATATCACCTTGCTTACAATATCGCAATATGTTGATGAATATGTTGAAGACTATGTTGCTAAATTACATTTGCTATTGCTGAATTGGCTGTAGTTGGTATGTGTCATAGAGCCCAAGTTATGTTATGTTAGTGGACGATTTTTTTTTTTTTTAAACCCGAACCCTGTTAAAATGCAAATGTAAAGTTACCTAGCAGCTGCAAACATGGTATAACATTAACGCTAAAAGACGAAGGCTAAAGCTAGCTTACATCTCAGCAAACATTGGTCTGATGGTGAAATATGGCAGGTATATCTATATGATAGATTTAAGAAATACACTGGTTAACATAGGAAAAGGAAGCGCAGGGACTCAATTGGTGTAGCGGACCTTAAGACAAGTCACCCAGCCAGATCAACCGGACCATGATCACAAAAGAGAGCTGGAATAAGAGCTGAGCTAACCTGGCTCAGACCTGAGACAGTGAGACAGTGAGCCAGAGTGAGATGCTTCGTTGTTGGCCCACTTCAAGTCTGCACCAGCCCACATCCTCCCTATTAAACCCTACACATGACAAATACAGACGCAGTGGTGTCTAACAAGTTTTGACAGGAGGTAAAGTCACTGCAGCTAGTAAGCTAGCGTTGGTTATCTAGACATGCTTACATTCGCAGCTTATGTTAGAGCAGATGAAGTTTCACGTTTTTGAGAAATGACAAAAAAGATGCCTTCATCCAGATTCGTGAAACAGAGTATTGCTTTTGTCAGAGCCTCCTGCACACCTCTTCAACATGTAGCGAAATGGAAAGCTTGACAGCCCTAGTTACGGTTGCTAACCTATGATTGGACAGTTGCCGTTTGGAGGTAGGGCTTAGCGAAGGATCTATGAAGCTCAACTTTTTGCTTGTCTTTCTGTATGAGAGTGTGACACAACTGGTTTTGTGGGTGTTCTGTTGCTGCTTCCACTCCACTTTCATTCATCCAGTTACATAACCAAACCAGTTTTGAATTGAAAGCATGATCAATCACTTGAGCTAGTGACGCAATTGTTGTTTTGACATAAAGAGCAGCTGCCTGACTTTAGCAGGAACAAAAGCAAAAGAAAATTCTCCTTCAGCTTGTTTTATAGTCTCGTGTAGTAGTCAGAATCACATTATGTAACTGTTTAGACTGACAGCTATGACTCTAAGGTGCCGGTGTTCCTTTACTATGTGCTAGTATGTTTAGGGTTAGGGTTAGTACACATAGTACATAAACACCATATATGCAGATAATTGTTGTCGCTGTTGACCTGTCAAATGCATTGAATCTAATTTTAGTCTTGTTGTTGGCTCTGTGTGTCCAGTGATAAGCAGTGATGACGGCATCGACTTGCCCCAGAAGGTCCTCTTCCCTCCAGAGCGGCTCAACTTAAAGTGGACCCAGATTCACCGCATTGGTGCTGGCCTGCAGAACATGGGAAACACCTGCTTCCTCAACTCAGCCCTGCAGTGTCTCACCTACACCCCTCCTTTTGCCAACTACATGCTGACACGGGAGCACTCCAAAACATGTAAGTCTATGCGTTATGTACTTTCTTTGCACCAAGGAACTTCTTGTATAATTATACAGTCATGCAATAATTATCACATCAATCTTGGGCACTCCGTCAGTATCTCTGAGCTGCTTCCCTGCCTGATTCATGTCTTACTCGTCAATGTTTTGTCCATCTGTCCCTGCTGCAGGCCATGAGCCGGGGTTCTGTATGATGTGCACCATGCAAAACCACATCATTCAGGTTTTTGCCAACTCTGGGAATGTCATTAAGCCCATTGGTGTGCTCAATGAGCTCAAAAGTAAGTGTGTGTAAAGGACTGAAGCTGTTCCTTTTAACAAAATTTATACCTGAAATGAAGGACAGGAGGCGCTGTGTGGCTGTTTACCTTTTTAATTTTGGAGGGAAATTTTCTGATGGCTGTTTTGTAGTGTGCTTTTAACGTTATTTGAACTTCACATCTGTGTCTAAGTATTACAACATTTATCAACTTGCATAGCTTACTGTTTTATGTTTTTTTTTCCCCACATAGGGATTGCAAAGCACTTCCGCTATGGAAGCCAGGAGGATGCTCATGAGTTCCTGCGATACACAGTGGATGCTATGCAAAAGTCCTGCTTACCTGGAACCAAGTAAGTTTCATCAAGTTCTAAAACCATACACAGCTCAGGATAACACACAGTCATATGCTTGTATAGAAAGATTGATTAAATTTTGGCTTTATCACAGGGTGGCTACAAGTCCTTTAAAATTCCTTAAATTCACATTTACCAATATAAATGCCTTAAAAAGCATTAGTCTTGATTTCTGTTTGGAAAGGTTTTAAATATTTATTTAATGAATATTGTAATGTGGTCAAAAATGATCTAAAATTCATTCCAGATGCCATATTAATGGCGTCTGGAATGGCCATCAACTAGGTTGGAAAATATTGTTACATTCTATGTATTCTGTATTGTGCTGGTCCATAGAACATTTTGTGAAGGCTCTCTCCAGTCCAAATCTAACATAAAGCCTGTATGTGGATACATTGCACTATTCACGCTTTTCTGCTGAAATACATCAAATCAGTGTAGAGCCATTACCAAGTAGGTTATGTACACATATGAAGCCCATGTGCATGTTTAATAGATAAGTTGGGCAGACCATTGTGGTTCTCAGAGGGCTTTTAAAACAGGATTTTAGGAACCTCGAGTATCAAGTACATTCTTATTCTGTACTAACAGGTGGCCTCTCAACTAATTACTCTTGCTCTAATTCCTCCCTTTCTCACGCCTGCTCTCTGGGCTGTGATATGTTGTGACTGTTGTGCAGAATACTGTAAAGTGATTCTATGTACCAGTATAGCTAGGAAATATTTGTCTGTTTGTTGGATTAATAAAGCAACCAGTCAGCAAGGCGACCAGTCAAAAGTGTGGACACATCTTTTTCAATGTTCTTTCTTTATATTTGCTATTTTTCTACATTGTAGATTAATATTGGAGACATCAAAACTATGAAATATGGAATTCTGTTGTTAGCAAAAAATGTGAAAACAATAATGTTATAAAATCTTTGATTGCAAGTGCAGAAACAGTGTTCAAAAGTCTTTTCTGCTTTCTATAGGCAACACATGGTCTTCTCCTAAGAGTGTCGACCTAAAAGTGTGTAAACGTTTTTTGCTCTTTAATATTTTAGATTTTTCAAAGTAACCACCTTTTGCCTTGATGAAAGGTTTGCGTGCTGTTGGTGTAATCTGGACCATTTCTTATTTAAAAAAAGAAAAAAGAAAAACATGACTGAAAAGTGTGTCCAAACCTTTGACTGGTACTGTTTGGCCTTACACTTACTGGTTGTTTTACATGCCCGTATTTATCTTTGTGACAGATTGGACAGGCAAACGCAGGCAACCACTTTCATCCATCAAGTATTTGGCGGGTATCTAAGGTCTAGAGGTAAGTTAACAGTGTTGATTTGCTTTCTTGATTTATTTCTTTTATATGAAGTCGTGTGGCTGTTTTGTTGTTTTACAGCTTTGCTAGACTAAAAAATATTGTTGTTGTTTTGTTTTTTTTCAGTCAAATGTTTAAATTGCAAAGCAGTCTCTGATACATTTGACCCTTTTCTGGATATTCCTCTGGAAATTAAGGTAATTAATCAGTCTGGAATCTCTGTTTTAATGCAAATTTGTAAACAGTCAATGAATTCACATTTTTGGGAAGATGCTAAGAACTGTACCAAAATCGATTTTTCTCCTCACGCAGACGGCTCCCAGTGTCTCCAAGGCTCTGGAGCAGTTTGTCAAGCCAGAACAGCTGGATGGAGAAAACGCCTACAAATGCACCAAGTAAGTCCGACAAAAGCAATTTCCGTGAAGAGACAGGAGAGAGCCAGTGTTTTATTTGTTTGTTTGTTTATTTATGTCTTGTCTGCCAGCTAACCAATTGAACATTTGTTTCCCTTAGGTGCAAAAAAATGGTCACAGCCTCAAAGAGATTTACCATCCACCGCAGCGCCAATGTGCTCACCCTGTCTCTCAAACGATTTGCAAACTTCAGCGGAGGAAAAATCACAAAGGTACCGTGACAAGGGCTGCAACTAACAATTATTTTCATTGTAGATTAATCTGTCGATCATTTTCTCAATTAATTGATTAGTTGCTTGGTCCTTAAAATGTCAGAACATGGTGAAAACTGTTGATTACTGTTTGCCAAAGCCCAAGGTGACATCCTCAAATGTCTTGTTTTGTTCACAACCCAAAGATGTTCAGGTCACTGTCAAAGAAGACTAAAGAAAACAGAAAATACTCACATTTGAGACGCTGGAATTAGAGAATTTGGACTTTTTTCCTCCCTAAAAATGACTCAAAACTGTGAACCAATTATGGCAATTAATTTAACAGTTGACAACTAAGTGATTAATTGACTAATCGCAGCAACTCTAATATCCATGACATAGCCATAGAATAACACCTGTAATTTAGTGCTTTTATGAAGTGAATATTTGACTAATATTGATATTAATCAACTGCTTTTTGGTTGTCAGGATGTGAAATATCCAGAGTACCTGGATTTGCGACCCTTCATGTCTCAGTCCCAAGGGGAGCCCCAGGTCTATGGGCTGTATGCTGTGCTGGTCCACTCTGGATTCAGCTGTCATGCTGGACACTACTTCTGCTATATTAAGGTACTGGAAGTCACTGCTACTGACCACTGTTCTAATCTGTCAGGACACTGCTGTTGCCACACATGCACACAGTTGTCTCTCAGACACTCACTATTACAGTTTAATGCAGTTCTTACAACAACACTTGCGATGTTAAAACCTGCCAAATGTTCTGTTGGGTCTCCAGGCGAGCAACGGGCAGTGGTATCAGATGAACGACTCCTCTGTGTCTGTCAGTGACATCAGGTCTGTTCTCAACCAGCAGGCCTATGTCCTTTTCTACATCAAGTGAGTAAACCATTTAAAAATATTTGTTAGGTCATAAACAGTGTTTGGAGCATTTAAAACATATTCTATTATACATTTCTGAATGCATGCCTAGAAATGTCATTCGTAACACATTCCATAGTAACGCTTGCTTTTGGCAATGACCTCACTGGAGGGATCCCTTTACTGTCCTCACTACATGACACAGAGCACTAACGTTACTAAATAAAGGCAGGTGCTGTCATCCTTTGGTCACAAATAGTAGAGCAGCTTATGCACGGCACGGACATCCAAACACTATAACATGGACGTGATGAATAAACACAAAGCATTTGTGGCTAATAAGCTATAATACTGTAACTTTGTGACCTTCTTGACCATGTGTACTTAAAATGCTTTTTGTATATCCAGTCAAAAACACATTCCTGACACTGTCCTGGCTGTGTGTCTTCTCATGTAGTGTAGCAGCTGCACTGCACATACACAAATTAATTATTGCACCTTTTTTTTTTCTTTCCAACACAATAGAAATGTAATCAAAGTAACAATATACTCAAGGTTTGCCCCCTTGTGCTCTATTCAAAGTTTAAGTACAGCTCAGCATAGCTTTGAATGATTCTTGAAATGATTGCCTTATATTGCAATAGTTATCCCACAACCCCCATGTTTTTTTATTTCAGCTTAAAGTCTTTTTTGTCATCTTAAGAAACATTTTAAAGTCTAAGAATCTTCATATGAACCCTCTCGCTCAATTAACATTTGTCTTTTCAAGTATTTCCTGTCACTAATGTCCATTTCTTATGTTACAATAGGTCCAGTGATGTGAAAAAAACAAGCGACTATAGCCACATGAGCCATAATCCAGGCATCCCTGGTCAGTCGTCTCCACGACCGGTGGTGATACCACGCATCAACACCACCGTTCGCCACAACAACATTGGCTTCATAGGTCCCCAGCTGCCACCACACATGACCAAGGTACTGCTGACTTGCTTACCTCAAAATAGATATTTGAATGTTTTTAATTTAACACACAAAGCCGGTGTTTGACACAGACACTCAAAACGTGTGTCCTTTTTGTTTCCTCCTCAGAGTGCTCTCCACGTTAATGGGAATGGATCTCTGAGGGATTATCCCACTAACTCCAAGCCCAGCACCAGCAGCAGTGTTGTGGGAAAACCTAACCATGGACTGGCCTCCTCCTCCTCCTCCATCTCCCACTCGATCAGCCGGCCCACAATGATCCCAGACCATGACAAACGCCAGAAGCTTTCATTCTTCATCGGACAAGGCAAACAGAGCCGCCCGTCCTCCTCCTCGTCCTCTTATAGCCAGCCGTCCTCTGCCAGCAGCAGCAGCAGCAGCAGCAGCAGCTCCTCCTCCTCCAGCTCTTTATCCTCCTCACAGTCTACCTCAGACGTCCACTCAGACATTCGCTTTGTTCCGCGTCAGCTTAACCACGTCAACGGCACGTCTTGCAGTAATGGCGATCGCCACACTGGAGGGAACGGAGCGTCGTTCTTGGTGCCGTACGGTCAAGAGTCCTCGGAGGAATCGGACCAGGAGAACTGTGGCACTCTGGACAACGGCTGTTTAGCCAAGTCTCACCTTAACGGAAACAACAGAACGGGAGAGGTCTTTGATAAATCTCCTCAGGCCACCAATGGAGAGTCAGGAGTGCACCACAACGGTAACGGATTAAATGGACCAACCTATGGTGTCTCTAAATCTAGTCAAAATGGACATCATTATGGACACCACAAAGTGAATGGACACAGCACCCCTGATAAAGTAAATGATATGCTTTATGTTTATTCTGTCTTCTCATACTGCATTGATACCTGAATGAGCAGAAGTTTTGTACCTAAATCAATAATCGTGTCTTGTTTTTGCTCCTCAGATCTCTGGCAGTAATCATGGCAGTTCATCCTCTGTGGCTACTGTTGCTGTTAATGGGCTTGACAGTGACCATAGTCAAACAAGGTAAGAGAAACACACTAATACTTGGGAAAAAATTAAAAACTCTTGTCAAACACAAATGAAAGGGACACTTCACCCCAAAAATCAAAAATACGTCCTTGATTCGTACCTGTAGCACTATTTATCCATCTAGATGATCTCGATGTGAGCTGCTGAGTTTCGAAGATATTGAATGTAGAGATGTCTGCCTTCTCTTGAAGCCATATAATGGAACTGGACGGGCACTTGACTTGTGGTGCTCAAATGCCTAAAACATACATTTGAAAAACTCGACAGCGATGTCCCAGTCAAGAAATCATGACCTGGTTACTAAATATAACCCACAGACCTTGTTGTGAGCAGTTCCATGTAGAAACTCTTTTCATTCTATGGTACAAAGAAAAGCACTGGTCACAACAGGGAAAGAGGTATTGCTGTTGTGTTTTCAAATGTATTGATTTGGTGCTTTGAGCCCTACAGGCTGAGTGCCATTATGTTCGACAAAAGGCAGATACCTCTATGGCCGATTTGTCCAAAGCTCAGCAACTCACACCAAAACAGTCTAGGTGGATAAATAGCGATATAGGCCAGAGAAAAATCAAATCTTAACTCCTATATCAGCCTAAATCAGTATGTTTCACCAGTAAGACATTTACTTGTTTTAATACTTTTCTGTCATGTGTGATGTTTCTTCCATCCACTTCCATTATAGTTAGTGTAGTGGTGATTTAGAGACGTGCTTGTTTATCATCTCACTACCGCATGTTTTCACAAATATTTTATGCAATAAGTGTACCAGCTAATAGAAATATATATTTATAATTCTCCATTGAAGTGCTCTCCCTTGTGCATTTTTGTAAGCTATCTGTTTTAGCCTGGTAATGTAAAGCACGATGACGGGTTGCATTGACATTTTCATTGTTTTTCTTATATTTTTATTCTGTGCTCAAACATTGCACTCCAAAAATGTAATATAAAGAGATATTTATATGCTTGTATATTTTACTTGTTTTTCAGCAAAGAGGCACATAACTCTGCCTCATCCCAGGCCAGTTGTTCTCAGAGCATCCACCCGGCTGCCAGTGAAAGCCAGCATCTCTCCACTCCTGACACAAGGGCTAAAACGGTGTCTGACCCCCTGCCTCAGCATACAGCATCCTCTACTGTTAGCTCTCCACCTTCAGCTACCGCAACAAAGAACCATTCTGTCACATCTAGAGAATCTGCTTCCTCTTCTGCCCATCACGGCAACATCAACGCGGCCTTATCCACCCCGCCAGACTGCTCCCAAAGCACCAATGGACCCTCTGCAGCTCCGCAGAAGGTTAGCAGAGGCGGGGACGAAGCAATGGATCTACCACAGACCAGTGGTCCGTCAGCAGGGACTGAAGGGTGTACAGATGCTAAGGAGCAACAGCAGTCCAAACCCAGTTCTAGAGGCAATGAAGGACAATCTTCCCGAGACAGAGACAGACTGTACTCTGACTGGAGCAGAGACAGGGAGAGACACTACAGGGACAGGAGTCAGGAGCGGGAAAGTGATGGTGATCGTCATAGATACAGGAGCCCGGAGCGTGACAGTGATGGTGATCGTCATCGGTACAGGCGGGAATATCGAGATAGCTACCACCACAACCGCTCATACAGGGATCGCTTGCCTCCTCCTGAGCGCTCCTGCAGGGGCTGGGAGGCAGAGCGTCGCTGGGAGCGGACCAGCCACTACCCCAGGGAGCGCGATCGTGACAGGGGCTCTAACCATTATCACAGCTATTACAACAGCCGGTCCAGAGACGACTGGGACCGCGGACGGAGAGGACACGGTTATTACTACCACGAGGAGTCTCACAGTCGCTGGAGGTGCCAGGAGGAGAGTCGAGAATCCCGAGCAATGAAGGAGAAGAGCAACGGCAGGGAGAGGGACTATTACTCGTCAAAAGAGGAAACTTCTTCGTCTGCCAGGGAGCCAGAAACATCCACAAAGTCCAAAGGCTCGCCCCCTCGGGCTCGTCTCTCCACGTTTGAATCGGCTCCAAAGCGGGAGGATCAGAATCCCAAGGGATCTGCTGATCTGTCGAGCAAGGAGAGGGATGATAGCTCTGAGGCCCATCACTCTAAAAAACACAAAAAGAGCAAGAAAAAGAAGAAGTCAAAGGATAAAGACAGACACCGTGAGAGCGGGTGAGTAACAGTTGACATTTCTTTGTGCAAGTTTTGCTTTAGTTATATTTGCTATTTTCCTCAACCAGTAAGTGTCAAAAGATCAAATTGATCAAAGAGAGACCAGAGATTTAAAGCAAAAAAAAAAACTTGTACTATCCAAACTCAACTGGATCATTTCATTTAGTGGTTGACCAATAGAAGTTTATCGACCATTGTTGATGCCGATATTTATAAAGCAGAGCAAGGCCAGTAGTCTGTATTATTCCATTATGCCATGTACATTATAATCTTATATAGATGGTTATCTGCGGACATTGTTTGTCTCGTGAGCGCAGGCATTGGCTCAGATCAGAGATGCACGATAAATATTGGGGCCAATAATAGAAAATTTACATTATTTATTATTCCGATAGATAATATCTGATTTGGCAGATTACGTCAAGACATTTTGGTTAAATTCATAGGGAAAATGATCTATAAAAGCCAAAGTATGATGTCATAAATCATACTTTAAATGATGTCAGTTAGATTTGGTTCAATCAGGTCAGAGCTATGGAATCATCTGCCTTTGCTCACTACATCTTACCCTCGTGTGTGCAAAAATTGCAGGTTTTGAACTTGTATTTAAAATACAAAAAATGTGAAATTATCGGTTATTTCATCTGTATCGTCCATGAGAAGCAGGTAACTCTCAGTTATGGATATGAGCTTTAAAAAAATCCATATAACTGATCCCTAATAATGAATATACTTGTTGTAATCCTACATTATTTGTCTTTAGCTGATTGCAAAGCCTGATACCTCAGTCATCTTTATTTTTCGTGGATCAAGAGTAATGTGTTTTCTGTCTTCCCCCTAGAAGCTCAGATATGGATTCAGACCGAGCCACTGAAACAAAAAAGAAGAAGAAGAAAAAGAGGAGGCAGCGGGACAGCGAGGCCGACAGCCCACGAGCAGCTCGGAGCCACAAGAACAGAAGCAGCGAGGAGAGGGAGAGCCGCAAGCGGCGATACTATGATAGCAAGGACACTAAACACGACGACGGTTTCTCTCCGGAAAAACGCCGGCGAACAGACCACGCTGATGGCAGAAGCGACCATCTACTGCCCTCCAACCACACCTCATCCACAAACGGTTCAACCCACCGCCATCTTAACGGATACACAGGTATTACAGCTTCCTCACATTCAAAATCATCCTCAGCTGACACTAAACAGCTGAAATAAATGCTGCTGTGGAGCTTGTCGATTTCAAGAGTTGATCCTGTTTTGTAGGAAACGGTTACAGCCAAGCCAACGGCGACTCCCACGGATTCTCCTGTGGCTTGAAACACTGACTCTGTGAGTGGGCACCCATTTAATGATCATCACAGTATGCTCTAGTTCAGACTTATTCTCTTATTTTAGATGCAAATGTTGAAGCCCACGGCTCTGCAAATAGATGATATGGAAGCCTCTTCTTTCTCGTTTCAGCCACATCAACACCATTTTAACAACAGCAGAGGAATGACATCGACAACTTTTTGACGTGGTGCTTCTTCATTGGGAATATATTGTATTTTTACCACAATGAAAGTGTTTTAAAAGTTCGGAAAACCTATTGTTTTTTTTAAAGGCATTGATTTATTTGCCGTAATTCTCCTAACTATGGTTAAAAAAAAAAAAGACATTCACAATGAAAAATATTAATATATACTTGTATGAACACAAACAAAAGCCTGGAGCTTAAACATCTCAACTGCTGCTCAGTGGAACTCAGGACTTGAAAACTTGTTAACATACATCACGGACCTCCACCTGCTTCAAATCAGAATGAAACAAAAGGGAAACGTGTCGCTTAAAGAGAAGAACTGTCAAGGCTTCACGTTGGCTGCAAGTGAAGATGATCACTATATCTACAGAGACGTGATGTTTTTGGGTTTTTTCTTTGATCCCACTGGGAGCGGACAAACAAACGGAGGGAGAGCGAGACAGACGAGTGCAAAGTGTGGTGGGAACAAGGCTTCGCTGACTGATACCTCCACATTAACCCTGGACAGACTTGAGGACATTTCCCAGCTTTTTCTTTTTTGTTGTTGTTGTTGTTTGTTCGTTTGTTAGTTTGTTTTTATTTTCTCTGAAGCCTAAGATTCACTCTGTAATTTTTAAACTTTTTCACAGAAGCAGAGGTTTGTCTCTGGATCATGCCTCTCCCCCCCTCCTCTCTCACATTCTTTTTCTTTTTAAACATTTAAAGAAAAAAAAAGCATCAAAAATTTGTTATCATGGCTGTGGACCATTTGTGTTTGCTTTTTAATGAAAAATACAGTTTGTGTCTTCTAGCGTCATAAAAATACTGTGAATTTAATTTTGAACTGTACTATCAGTTATTTTTATACGTAAAAATCCTGTATCAGGGTTACCCGTAGTTGTTTTGCTTTGTTTTTAGAAAAACATATGTTAATTTTGACCATATTCTCTTGACAAAAGTCAGTAATGGTTATGGTTTGCTTTTGTTTGTTTTTTTTGTTTTATTTTCAACTTAGACAGAGGTTGAAAAACTGCTGTTATATCTTTAGTTTAGCATGTCAGAATTTATACATTGTATAAGGTAAAAGCCTTAAAATACATTTGTTAATGTCAGAAATTGTAATTTGTTCCTGGTCTTTGACTTTGTTTACAAGCTGCGTTGAAATGAATGAAAAATGCTGTTTGAGTTGAATGACAAGTTGCCAGGGATTTTTGAAAAAAACTCCCTGTCTGCCTTTGTATAATATATTAGTAATAGACTGATTGTATCGAACAAACTTTCCACTACAGTTAAATTATGATGTAGATACGTTATTAAGTGAGGATGAAACTAATAGCACTCTTCTGTATTCAGGTTTTGTTAAATACACACACTTCTCTAGCTATTTGAGTCAGAAAGATGGCTCAGCTGATATTTTAATCACTGTTAACACCGTTTCCTTGTTTGAAAAATAACCAAAGACCTGGTAAGTTTAAGCTCCTCTCACTAAATTCACATGCACACAAAAACTTGTTTTCTGATCAGCATGTATTTTTATTCAAAGTCTTCATCAAAGTATGCAGGAGCAGTTTTCCCAACTCACATCAAGCCACGTTTAAAACTCAAAACTCAGTCAACTGATGAAAGATTTGGCTTGATCTGTTTGGGAAACAGTCCTCAGATTCCAGTCAGCATTCACACGGTATTCAAGGGTATTTTGAACCCAATTATGTCCTATATTCTCTTGTCCAACTCAGCATAGTGAGTTTTTCTCTCATATAACATCATGTATTATCTGATCTTCAGTAATAACAGTGTGAAGAGGTTTCACTGCTCTGCACAGAGCTGCACAAAGGCCCTCTTCCACTATTGTAAACTGTTAGCTGTTGAACTAAAAAGATGAACGGGTATAGGCTACGGCCATTATGATTTACATGCTACATAAACACAAGAAAGAAGAAAAAAACAGTATGTACATTATATACTATACATGCATAATGTAAAACATTGGGGGCTGCCTCTTTTTGTTAAACAAATTAAGAAAATAAATACAAAAGAAATGAACTTGATCACAGAGGTGGATCTTCAATACATGAAATGACAGTTTGAAACTGTGGCCACTTAAAAAGAGTCATAACACTCGCAAGACATGTCAAAAAAGTGAGTTTGGATTATCTGAAGTGGGGTTGTGTGAGATATTTAAGAAGTTGACAGTATATTGCTGAGAGTAGATGACGGTCGACGCCCCCTGTTTGAAGCAGAGAGTAGTAGCAACATGGAAGCTAAACAATGACCTGCTGTGGACAGGGTCAGCAACAAAATGTATTTTAGCAACTTAAAGGTCCACCTTTAAAAAAAAAAAAGTGTATGCTATATTTACAATATTGTCAGAGCTTTACTTTGCCTTCAGACAGCCTGTTTTGACAGAAAACCCCCATTAAAGAAGCCAAATATGGCTCTCTTGAACCAACCAAACTCCACAGGTGAAATCAGTCGTTTTACTTCACAGAACACAGGAGCTGCTGTTCTACCTCATTGTGTTAGTTTCTTTCTGACATTGTGTGACTTCTATGACTCAACTATCGTTTTAAACCATCATAGTCACATCGTAACACAAACAAACTAAAGAGCCAAAGCAGCAGTAGACCAGCAACTCCCGTGTTCTGTGAGGTAAACTTGGTGATTTTGTCTATGGAGTTTTGTTGGTATGGAGAGAGTGGTATTTGGCTCATACAACGGCAGTTTCTTGTCAGAAAAGGCTGTCTGACCGCAAGGTAAAGCAGTGAAAATATTCTAAATATGGGTTAAACTAAAACTGATATTGATTTCTTTTAAGCTGGCCTTTTTTTTAAGTGGCTAAAATATGGTTTGCATAGTTTTCTACATTGGTACTCCTGTCTGGTTCTCCAATCTGGGCATGTGCCAACCGCCAAGACACTGACTGATCAATAAGTGCCTCATACAGCCCCACTTCAGATCATCCCAACTATCCCTTTAAGTATTAATCCTCAATTTCTTTGCCTTCAAAGAAGAAATAAGGGAGCTTACTTTAAATGAAAAACTATGAGCCTAAGTTTCATTTTCTAGAATAAATCAGTGTTTGCATATACAGAAACAGTCACTTGAGGGCTTAAAATCAGACCAGCTGATTTCTGAGCTTGAGGCTTTCTCCAGGTACAGGATACTACAGTACAAAACATTGTTGGTGTTGGCAGTTGTCGAAGGGCATGTGAGGTGAAGATCATAAAACATCGACTGGCAACTGGTCTTGCTGGCAGACAGCCGACAATCCACCAGGCGAGCCATTCTGGATGACTGGAATGCCGTATTACGAGGATGGATGTTCAGGTTTCAAATCCTCACACTGCACAGACAGCACAGTAGATTTAATTCCTTATGTGTCCAGCAGAGGGCAGTCTCGTCACAGCCACGCTATGCAAAGCTTTCCTCCTGCCTCGTCCTTTTGTCCATTTGTTACCATCCAGTTTAGTAAAGATTCTCTCTTCACTTTGCGGTCTCGAACATGAGTGTGTGCCACATTAAATAAAACCTTCACATCAACTGAGAACTGAGGTGCAGACAATCTTCGGGTGTCTGAAAAAGTCCCACCTGTGTCTGCTGCTTGTCCTCCAGCCCTGAAAGAACAAATGGAAGGCCCCCACGACCCCCATAACACACACACACAGACACACACAAGGACTCTGCTGGTCACAGACACGGTGGCGATGCAGGTGTGGGTGAAGGTGGGCAGTCATCATTTCTTATTGGCTATCCTTCGCTTCCTGGTGGCCAGCATGTCGTAGAAAGGATCCCTGCTGATGCTCGCTCTGTGGGAAGAGAACAAAAAGGAACGGATGAGCGATCAACTGTTATCAACTTTGTATCAATGATACAGACACTGTCTAGATGGTTGATTTGACAACATTATGAACATGTATTTTTTTATAACCAATCAAAAATGCACACATCTGTTGCTATAGAGACAAGACAAACATGATAACGCGTGATCAATTTGTAATGCTTAGATTATTCCAGGACTATGTCAGGATGAGGTACAGTTATTTCAGTAATACTGTACTAGCTTGACCTTAATCTGTCTTGTCTGTATCAGTCAGTGCATCTTACCCAAAATATGTCATGTCTGCACTGCGCTCTGTGGGATCTAGAAATAAGCCCGTTTGCTTTGATTCCGAGTGATCAACACCTAAAGCTGACATTTACAGCGATTTGTTACACCTCTGAAACCTGTTCTTCAATCAAACTCCACTAGCTCGGCTATAAATAGCTCAGCAACAACACACCAAACAACAAAATGCAGCCAGTAATGCAACAAAAATGTTGTCAGTTTAAAGCTGTCTCAGAGGAGAAAGATGTCAAACAAAATTGAGTGCAACAGTAAGTATGACAGCCTATTAACTTTCAGCCCTGTATATTTTAGTAGGAACTGGAAATCTCTGATCACCACAAAACTATTTTTTTAAACTACTAAATATGACAAAAGGAGGATAAAGGAAAATTTGGGGGCTTTGATCATAGGAAATCATTCACATCTGTTTTCAACAGCAAAACCACCATTTTATTCCTTTAATGCTGCAGTCTATTAGCCAATTTAAGGAGGGAGGAAGTAAGCTTTTAAGCCGATATGTCGAACATGTTAGCAAACAATTGCCTATTTATACACCCAATAGTAACAAAGCAACATAATCATTCGTCTTGAGTGATGTTTCTCTACATTTGATACTTTTAAGTCTAATATTCAGTCTCCCTTTAGCTGTATTTTGGTCCACACCACCTCCTGAGGAAAATATGTAGCTCTTTAGCAGCTAAATGCCAAAAACAACACTATGAGAGGGGTCAGAGTGAACCAAAAGAGTAAAATGATGTGCCATAACAGTCAGGTGATTATTTGTTCCTACTACTTTACATACTGCTGAGTAGTTTAATCTACAGCAGTGCATCATATTCCATATGATCATCTGTGAGAAAGTCGTACCTCTAAAAAGCTTTTTTTTTTCTTTTTTTTTTTAGCTTAAGAGGAATGTAAAAGTTCAGTTTATCGTGAAAAATCTAACTCAAAATCACCAAATGGTTTTCACTGGACAGGAAAGGTGTGAAAAATTAGTCTTAAAAGTAACTAAAGCGGTCAGACAATTGTAGTGAAGTAAAAAGAACAATATTTAGCTCCGAGATGTACTAAAGTAGGGTAAAGCTGCATCAAATGGAAATACTCGAGTAAAGTACACGATTGCACCGCTGCTGACACACACAGGATGGGAATAACACTGAGTAACTCGCTGCTTTCCGAGCAGCAGGACAATCGGCACATACGCATGTATGTGCACAGAGCAGTTACCACAAGAGCCACTTTCAGGCTTGCAGATGAGTCAGGTGGACAGTGTGGAATGTGGATACACTGTGTGTGTGTGTTCGTATGTGTGTGTGAATCTGCTGACCACAGGACAGTCTGCCGCCCCAGCAGCTGAGTCAAATGAGGGTGTGTTTGAAGCAGCACAGCTCTGTCCTGCTGAGTCCAACCTGTGAGCTTCATCGTTCCAACAGGACGAGACTTCACATAACAACATGCAACTGGACTAAAATACTGAGGCCGGGTTGCATCAACAAGGATTCATTATTAAATCATGGCTTAACTTTAAATTATGTTGCTCCAAATGTTTAAACTAGAAAGATTACATTTGAAACTTAAAACTCTTTAAAGCTCAGTTTAGTTACTAGTTACTCTAAACCAAGATTAAGTATAATTCTGTTGCACCAGAACCTGAATCTGCAATTTAAAATGAGATTCAGTATAAACTTCAACTTACACTTGAGGAGGTTTAACTTAATTTGTCCCAAAAGTTTTCTCAAAGGAAAGATTAAGAAATTAGAGCTTCTCTGTCAAACCATCAAGAATGAGCTAATTAGTCTAACTGATATTTTAGCTAGCTAGCAAACAATGTAACATTTTGTTAACTTATTAGCTGGCTAGTGAACAATGTATTTTTGTTAAGCAAAAAAGAGGAGCTTACTAGGTCCCAACGGTACTCAAAGTGATTTTTTATTTAGGCCTATTGATTTTAATTATTATTTTAATTTTTTAATTTTCAATCTGGATTTACACATTTTAAACCAAGTTTACCGAGCCTAAGAGATGCACATTCACTCTAAAAGCACTCAGTCGGAGGCCTGCTTTAAGAGTGTGAAACCTCTAATGCAGATATTGTGCCATGTGACGGTCAATTGACTAAATCTCCCAAACCAAGAAAAATGACCATCTCTCTCCTCTTTCCAATCACTTTAACTGCACACGAAGCAGCCTCGCAGGAGCAAGATTTCCAGTAACTTGGCCGAAGAACCCATCACTTTCATTAATGGATACACATATGTCAATCCTAAGTGGTTTTTTAATATCATTAGAGCATGGAAGCATTGCGTAATATGATTTCTGCCATGATATTGATCATATTTGTCGGTGAAGCTGCAGCTGAGTGGATGATAACCAGTGAGCTGATCAATTACCCACTGGGTCCAATTTACAGCTGCACTTCCATTCTCCTGGCTGGTTAACAAGGCAGCATTTGGATATGACAGATCAGGTGTAAAGGCTGGATGAGTAGGTGTGTGTGTCTTAGTGTGTGTGTGTGTGTGTGTTTGTCTTTGCTTGCTGAGCTCTAATCAAAAGGGAAGTGAGCTTATCCAGCAGAGCAGAAATCACACTGAGTGTTATCTGTGTGGAAGTGTGAGAAACGCAGTCACGTTTAGTCACCACCATGTGTGTGTATGTGTGTGTATTTGTGCTGGTCTGCACATTTCTGATTAAGCTCACAGCTCTGTGTGTGTGCGTGTGAGAGTGTGTCAGTGTGTGTGTGTGTGTGTGTGTGTGTCGGGGTCTCACAGTCAAGGTCAGACATGAGAAAGTGCCACATGGGAGCTCGACCAGTGTTGGCTAAGTGCCCTCTCAGTGTAAATGGATCCACACTAACACGACGTTTCTTACTTGATGGATTTGATCCACTCCTCTTTCTCCTCCGGCGTGGGGGCCGATATCCTGTACACTACGTGGTTGCCCTCGACGACCCGGCCATCCGCCTCTGTCTTGCAGGCCTTGATCACCTGACCTTTGTGGTTGGGGTTGTACAGCTCGAAGCAGTTCTGTGGAGACATCAGGAAGCAAAAAGAACATCTATGAGAAAAACCGAGCTGTATTTTGTGTTTTGAGAAAGTTTATGTTCTCTGCATGAATTTAAAAGAGATGACGATGGCTTTAGAGGGATAACACAATGTCGAGTTGCTCCTTACAGGTTTCCTGGGCTCGTCCACCTCTCGGATACTGAGGTTCTCCAGAGGAATAATCCCACGAGGCTCTTTATCCTGAAAACACACACATACAAGGACATCACTTAGCATCAACACATTAAAATCAAATCAGTCTGTAATGAGGGCACAGTGACATAATGAAGAAAAGATTCAGCCCAGTTAATATCACGCACACACTGAATTTTGCTTCATTGTGTCCTAAAAGTTTGATGACATTGTGAAGTAGTAGTAAAAATCTTGCTATTTTAATCCAAACTATGATTCTTTTCCCCACAAAACCTACCAAAGAAGGGCTTTCTGGCACTTCTCCCAAAAAGTAAGCAACCACCATTGCAGATGAAAATCTATCTAACATGACTCAGGCAGAAACCAGTAGAACGAGGTAATGTATTAAAGTTTTCTTCACATTATGTTTAGTCATGTTTGCACACTTACTGATGTATTATTATATTATATTATATTAGTGTTATTGGTATTTGTTTTTCCACAATTCACTTTCTTGTTAGTTTGTTTTTGCTTTGATTGTTCATTCAATTTCAATGACTTGCAACAGTCACTAATTAGAAAACAAAAAAAGTTGACGTAGTTACATTTTTTGATGCTACGTATATGCAGCACCTTTAATTTCCACTGCAGCAAAGCTCCGTATTTTAACTGCTCTCTGAACATACTGAGCCTGACAGAATCAAAGTAAAAATCAAGGTGGTGATAAAAGCACACTGGAGGTTTTTATTCATTCTGGTCACGTAGGGGACAGCACCCGAGGGAGACGTAACCCTACACCCTCCATCCTCCAGCGACTGCTATCCTGTCTGCAGGGCCAGATGTGAGGGGTGTGTGTGTGTGTGTGTGTGTGTGTGGGTGGGTGTGTTGGGGGAGACCTTGAGGAACAGCCCCGTGTCCTGCTTGTCATCTTCCTACTAATGAGGGGGCACAGCGGGGGGAGGAAATGCCCTGGGACAGCTGCTCACAGCTGGCAGTGTGTGTGTGTGTGTGTGTGTGTGTGTGCTCACACTACAGTGTGCATGTGTGTGTGTTTTGGGGGGCATAGTTCTCAGAAATGGGGATGCTGGGGTAAAGCATGGGGTGACAGGCACTGGGTTGGGGGGAGGCACTTGGCTTGCAGCTTAGCAGGGCCAGATGTGTGCCATAGACATTGCAGATGTTTCCCATGATGCTTCATGTTAATTGCTGAAGTGAGGTTCATTTAGGTCAAAGGGGCTGCATCTGTTAAAGAGGCAGTGCTGGAAGGCAAAGACCTCTGCCTTTATCTGTGTGTGTGTGTGTGTGTGTTGAAGTGTGTGTGAGTGTGTGTGTGTGTGTGTGTGTGTTAAAGTGTGTGTGCGTGTGTGTGTGAGAGAGACACAGATTGCATATATTTTTAATGATTCCACTTTACTTACAGTCCTGTCACCCTTTACTGTATCTATACTACATTTACACATCAGCTATTTCATACATGTAGCTAGACTACCAAACACTGTCATTTATTACACATTTATTTATTATTATTTAGTAAAGTGATATTGATTTATTTTATGTGGACCTTTTTTAAGTGGTTAAACTACCTTTTGTTGCTGACCCTGTCCACAGCAGTTCATTGCTTAGCATCTCTGCAGGTACTGCTGCTGGGTGTCGACCAGAATCTACTGTAGCTAATACACTGACTACAGATATGTAACTGATACAACCCCACTCCAAATAATCCCAACTATCCCTTTTAGATCAACTCCACTCAAATATGTCTTTTTTTTGTTGGTAACCTGCAGATAAATATTGGTGTTCTATGCATTCTGGTAAACAACAGAAGAACCCAGTTTGAGTTTTAAATCAGCTGTCGTGCGTGTGATACAGTCCGTTTTGATACACATGAGCTCGCATCAATCTGCTGACTTACTGTTGTGTATTCAAAGTAATAGAGGCAGTTGTCGGTCAGAATGAACCACCGTCTCTTCCACGTCTTCACCCTGCCGCCTGCGGGAGAGAGAACACGCAACATTTGAGTTCAAACTGGAGAGGTGACGGTGTTTGTGCATGTTAGAGGCTAACCTGGAGGAGACCTCAGCTCCACGTGCCACATCTGGTTCTGATCATCAGCTCTCTGCATTATTAGGCTCAATCAGAGGCTGGATACTCCCTGCAGCACCCCCTCCCAGTCTCAAGAGATTGATGCCTTGAGGGCAAGCGTAGGAAAAGGGGGCTTGTGAAAACTGTTTCCAGACATGTACACACTGCATACATGTGACGACTACAGCAGGAGTGAGTACGATTAAATATCTGAATGTAGGAATAATATAAGAATATCTCCTTATAAGAGGCACAATCTCTCCATCTGCCACCATCGTCAGATAAGAGTAGATTATTGGGATTATTGGATTTTCTGTTAATTACACCATCAGTGATGCAATGAGTATTTTACCTGTGTAATCAAAAGAACATAATGTGGCTGATGTCAATGTACAGTCTGCAATATGTGCCCCCATAATAACACGTTTGCTGACTTTACAGAATGAGCACGAAGCAGCCGTTACTGATGTAATCAATATGTAATGTTCACTTGACCCAGATTTTCATTCTATACTGTCAGCTAGAGTAAAACCCAACATCTACATTATGAATGAGAGATGTTTACTTTCAGATGCACCCACTGCAGAATGGAATAAGCGTGTAAAATAACATCTTATTATTGGGTGAATGTAAAATATAAGTTTTACTCTGCAACAGTCAAACCAGATGGCAGTCTAGATGGTTGTTTATCCCCCTTAGCCATATGTTTCATTTTATCCGATGTTTGTTATGGATTTCTGCGGCAGGACCTCCCATGTCTGCGTGTCTCCAGCTCAAATTTGTCATTCATTTGTTTGTTTATTGACACTCTGGAGATGGAGTGTAAATAAATGTGGAATGGCTCAAAATTTGTGGGGGTCAAAAGTCTTACTAAGTTACTCAATTTTCATGATTTGTATTACTGAATGGGATAAAAATGTTTCCAATAAGTATAATTTAGTCAAAAGGTTATTTTGTCCTCGGATGCAGAATAGCCACAATACTGCACATCAGGCCTGGAATTTCATTATTTAATGGTCAGGGACACTTGGCCTTTGGTGTTGATGTCTTTTGAGGGCTAAATGCCAGGGCAGCAAGGCCACAGAAATAACATACTGCATTTAACTTTAGGAATATTTTTCTTTTTTAATATTTTTCATCCTGATTTGTAAAAGCTAAGTTCAATATAATGGCATCACACCAAATAACGTGCAATGTATAATGAGTGAGTACCTCAAAATAATGAGAAACTTTCTCCAAATAGTTATTGAATCATAATGACAAAGTCTCTCATTATTTTGAGACACTAACACCTTTTTTGAGATACTGACTAAATTTTGAAATAAGCCATTATTTATGATGAAGTTTCTCATTATAATGTTTACAGGATCTTTTTTTTTTTCCTCATCATACTGGTGGTAATGAGCTCCAAGAGAGAAAGAAAGTGCATCCAGCAGCACAATGAAGAGGACACAAGTGTATATAACACAGATCTGGCTGTTTGCCGCTGTTAAGAGGAACTCAAATCACAGAGTAACATTATCCTTCATGATCAAATAGTTGATGTTGCCCAATCAGAATGTCAACAAAAGAGTGCAAGTGGGGCATCAAGGCCACTGCGGCTGCAGGGTGTATACATTTTTTGCAGGGCATGAGGCCACACTGACCTGTCGTCAATCTAAACTAAACATTAAGGCAGGTTTCAATAGCAAAGAATGCTATTTGCACCTGGGGTGGAATAGTAAATGCAGCAATTTGGCAGAGACAAACAATGATCGTTTCCTAAACCTAACCAAGTTAGTTTTGTTTTCTAAAATTAGATAGAGCTAGAGCAAGATATAATAATAAAAAAAACTGAAAATAGGCCAGGTATAAATAACTAAAGAGCTGCCCAGGTCCGAATAGACACGCAGAAATACTAATTAGATGGTATGTTTGTTTGTTTACACACTGATTAGAATTTGACCATTTTCAGCATAAAAACACAACCAGCTGAGGTGCTGTGTTTGAGATCCCTCTGCAGATAGTAGGCCTTCTGAAATATACTATAGGAGCGTCTAAATAACTGAACTTAATGACATGCTGTTCACACTGGATGATGATGGAGTCAGGCATAGCAGCAGGCTCAGTCCTGGTTAATAGTGTAGCATAATGAGAGCTTATGGAGCTTCACAGCCTCACAGCGGTGCAGCTATATGTCATATTCAGCTACCTGACAGGCCAGCAGAGCTTCATTTAAGCTAAAAACAATCTTCTCTCATTAAGCAGGGAGGACTCTGATGGAGCTAAAATTAGCATGGAATTCACTAATGGGAAAAATTGGACCTAAAATGATGTGGCAAGTGCAGCTGGTGGGATCGAGAGCAACAGAGAAAAAGAGAGAGACAGATCTTTAGAGGACGAGGAGAGGCAGCAGTGTGGGGTACAGTGAGGCCTGTAGGACGAGGACGGAGGGGGGAGAATGAAAATAGGCTTTATTTCACTGCATGACCAGCCACGCAGTGGTAGGTACGCATTCCCACAGCGCAGACTCAAGCAGTCCATTCACTAAAGCTCGAGCATGACTGTGTGTTCTGGCAGATAGCTACACAGGAGCTGTATGACACACAGGGCAGTCTCTAATGGTACAGACCATGAAATGACCTGTTCAGATGACCCTTACGAGCAGGCAAACACCATTTATGTCAGAGCAATGCATGTTAGCGTTACTTGGGGGGAAAAACCCAAAGCATGCCAAAGTTTTGTGACAAAGAACTGACTTGTTCTAATGTTTTCATGGAAAACTCCACAGCTTTTAAGACGTTTTTTAGTAGATTTTGAGAAATATGCTTTTTAGTTTGCTTGCTGAGAGTAAGTGGAGATTGATGCCACTATCCTATCTGTATGTTAAATATGAAACTAACATTAAAGTTAGCTGCTTAGTTAGCTTAGCATAGCACAAAGACTGGAAACGGAGGGAAGTAGCACATGATAATCGACCCTATTTTGCTCTGTGCTCCAAAACCGGCTGAGCACACCTGGTACCTTGGTTGACTTTCTCCTCTCCTGTTTCCTGTAGTTAGATATGCTATGTGCTAGGCTATGTTGAAAAGAAAACCGCATTTGAATATTTTAAAAGATGTTGGACACCTGTAAAAGTTACATATATATACATCTTAAGTTAGCTAATGTTAGCAAAACACTAGCTAACTAGGTAGTTAATCTACAACAATCATAGCTAGCAAGTTATCTGGTCGTCTGCTAACCATAGCCAAGTTAAGATCAGAGTATATGCCACTTTAACAGGAAAAGGCGAAAGTTAACTGAGCTACCAAGTTAACTCAACTGTTATGGGAGCATAGAGCAGAAAGGGTCGGGACTTAAGGAGGGTCAGTTGGCGAGCTGCTGACAAGCTGATTCTGTTACCTTTGGATGGAGCCAGGCCAGCAGTTTCCCGCTATATGCATATATTGTGCTACGCTAAATTACCTAGCTGCTGGCAGCACCTTCATATTTACAGACAGACACGTGAGTGCTATAAATCTCTCAGTGAAAAAAATTAAATAAGCACACTTCCCAAAATTGTGCAAGGATCCTTTCAACAAGTTCAGTTTAAATCAGTTATCTTGGCCAACGTGTGCACCACAACTACAGTACAGTAAATACAGCATTTAAAATAGTTCACTTAAATTTTTGCTTCCAAATAAAGTTATAAGTTTAAATACTTTGATTAATGGACTCACCTGATCATTAATGATTGTGATCTGCCATTATATAGACTAAAAGCACTTAATTTTCTTATGGCTCTGACATACATGGCTTTTCCTTCTTTATCCTGTAATCATGGGATGTTTTTGTGAAAAGTGCTGAGGCTTCTTGGGATAAAGCTCTGCATGTGTACCAACTGAGACGAGCCCTGAGTGTCAGCCAGCCTCCTCCAGAGCCACGAGAGAAATGCAGCCAATCTCCATGCAGAATGAGAGAGATCACTGACCTCCAGCTTGCCTTGCCTTTGAACGGGATAACCCATCCCCTCACGATGCTGTTCTTATTTGCCAAATAACAGCTCTGATACAATAAGCCAATTAAATGAGGCGGCTAGCATGTTCAGGGGCTTGGTCGGTGTGCTAGGGAGATAATGGCAGCCAATGCCAGTATGAGG